>CACVCL010021747.1:0-55422 GCA_902729485.2 Mus minutoides
ATAGAAGAAAATACACTATTCTCTTACACATCCATTTCAGTTTAGTAATCTGTATTTGTCACTTTGCCACATTGTCTGTTATTTTGAGTGGTTGGAATGATGACTATACAGAAATATGATATTAACATTTTTTTCTTAGCTAAGTATTAATTTCATGTATTTTAGGAGTTAACTCTAAGTTTTATACTTAAAATATATTACTAGCAAATAGGACACAGTTTCCCAGTTTTAGCTAATAGGAACAATCCCATATGACTGTTACATATGAATAGCATTAACATACAGGAGAGGAGCTTCTCATTTGCTTCTTTAATCTCTTCTACCCCACTGGAAGAATCATGGAAACTTAAGAATTTCTCTCTCAAGCACAAAGAATTACAGGAGAAGCTTGAGATGCTGCCCAAATGACAAAGAATAAGAAGTTAGGGATATCTAGTCCCATAAAAAATATACAGATTTTAGAGCAACAACAACAACAACAACAAAAAGATTTTAGAGCAACAAAGAAGAAACTAAACATGCTTGGACAAAATAAAAACCTTTAAAGAAATCAAACATGCAAAGAGATTTTGCTTCCCTACCAGAGCTTAAAAAGCATGGCTACCATTCAACCACAAAAGGTAGAGTTTCATACAGGGCTAACAGAGACTCAGAAAGCTAGAGCACAGTGATGGAAAACAAGAGTGATAGATAGTGATGTGACATTAAAGGAAAACTATACTGTTCTGATTCCATTAGTCTAAATTAAGCAGTTTTGGGGGGGTTATAACTTAATGAAGATTTTAGAAGAAAACTCATTGTGATGATATATATAATCATGGTAACTTGGAACCAACAATAAGACCTATAGTCTTTATAAGTAACACTTTGTGGATCTGACTATGACACCAGAGACAGAATGACAACCGTTTATATCTAGAGTCAAGTCTGTCAAATATATTCATCCATCAAAAGGAAGGAAGAGCTAGTTGGGTTATTGAAAATGGTATTGATAGACAGTCAATGTAAAGCAATACTAAAAATGAATGTGGATTCAGATTATAGGGTCTCTATTGCAGTACCAGTTTTGTATATGTATGGTTATAGCCCAATTCACAGTATCAATAAAGAAAATCAAATTACATAGCTGTCAGCCATCTTTGCATTGTGCCATATTCAATCAGTAATGTTTGCAGTTAGATACCCCCCCCATTGCTTCTCAGCCTTTTGGCTAAGATCAAGTGTAGATTTTGCCCCCTAAAAATGTCCCTATTAGCTACAAGAAACTTTCCTCGACTGGCATCATAATACATAATGACTAGGTAGTTTGAGAGATACAGTAAATGAAATAAAAGGAGTTAGTATTCCAGAGAGATATTACCCATGTCCTGAAGAACAAGTCATATAGAGTTTTCAAAGGTTTTCCAAGAAAGTACTATTAAACCGGGTGTGGTGGCGCACGCCTTTAATCCCAGCACTCAGGAGGCAGAGGCAGGCGGATTTCTGAGTTCGACGCCAGCCTGGTCTACAAAGTGAGTTCCAGGACAACCAGGGCTATACAGAGAAACCCTGTCTCGAAAAACCAAAAAAAAAAAAAAGTACCATTAATTATTTTCCATTCAGCCGCTGGATCATATTGTGCAGCATATGTACCATAGGAAGGCCTGCTGATGGACTGTCTCCAGGGAAAGTTACGAACATGGGGCTTTTATTAAAAACTTTGATAAACTATTTGCCATCAAAATCAGAAATGTAAAATAAGTAGCATCTTCAAGCTGTTTTTCACAAATTCAGGAACATCTGGTATTTCAGTGAAACCCTACAGATTTCAGCCTTGACTTAATAAAGAAAAGACTGGATTGACAGGGCAGCCATTGTCAGTCTAGCATCTTAAACTGAAGGACACAAACATTGATGTTTGTGTCTGGGTCACAGTCCTCACCATTGTGTATGAGAATCTAACCACCTGAAGGCTGACAAAGAAATTGGAATCTATTTGTTGGAGCCCTTTGAGTTCTTGAAGGTGAGAAAGCATCAGACAAAGACTCCAATTTACAAGCTGCCTCTATTCAACAAAGGAATCTAGGAGATGATTCTGCCAGAAGTCATATTAGTTAGTTAGCCTGTCAGTTTCATTTCAAAATTATCATTGGTTGAAACTGAATAACATCATTTGGGTAACAACCATGACACTCCCATATGACTGGAGAAACCCATTTCAAACTCAAGCTATTCCCAGTGTCCAACATTTCTACTATACTCCTATTACTTATTTTGATCTGGCAACCTAACTATGCCAAAATTTAAGTACCAAGATACCATATCTAATCTCAAAAGAAGATTCATTCACCTTTCCCACTTCCATGTTAAACTTCATTTTATAAGATGTATTTTTGTTGCTGTGAAGAAACGAATGTCAATAGATCAGGTCCCATTTCTTATTTTTTACTTTTGTTATTTTAATGGGATGTGAAACAATATGTCATGGGAAGAAGGGATACTTGAGGGAACAATAGTAGAAAAATAAAGTCATCCCAATACAACTAAACAGTTAAGACCAGAAAAAATTTCCTCATATAACATCATAAATAAAAATACTAAATCTATAGAACACAAAGTATATTGACAGTTACAGGAATAACATTATCAGGACTTGGGGAGTTATATTTTATACTTTAAAAGATAGTAGTTATCAATCTATACCACTATATACAGAAAAAAAACTGCCTGTCACAATTAAAGAAGCAACATACATTTTCATGCTAAAAAGAGCTTGGAGAATTTTGTCATTACTTAGCTCAAAAGACATTCCTTAGAAAGGAAACTTTTAAGCATTGATAACCACTCCAAGGACAGTACATGAACTAATATAGTAAGTCATATTAGAAGAGCAGTTAAGTGCTCGCTTCAGCAGCACATATATTAAAATTGGAATGGTGCAGAGAAGATTAGCATGGCTCCTGTGCAAGGATGACATGCAAATTTGTGAACTGTTCCATTTTAAAGAAGAAGAAGAAGAAGAAGAAGAAGAAGAAGAAGAAGAAGAAGAAGAAGAAGAAGAAGAAGAAGAAGAAGAAGAAGAAGAAGAAGAAGAAGAGTTAAGGAAAAGAAGAATAAGAAAATATCAAACACTATACAACCAGAAAAATAATAGAAACTAATATATTTTTGTTAATAAACCTGAATATTAATTATCTCAAGATAACAAATAGACATAGACCAGCCGATCAGATTAAAAAATAGAGTTCATCCATGTGTTTTCTCTGAGAAACATAGCACATCATCAAAAACAGACACAAGCAGAGAGTAAAAGAATACAAATCGTATCCCAAGCACATGAAGCAAGGAGTCCAGCAGATGTCTTCTTCTAGAATCTGATGAACTTCACTTTGTGTCAAAATTAGTGGAATCATTATTAATGAAACAATACAAGAAGAATATATTTTAATTTTAAACATATAAACATCGAACATTAGTGCATTTGCTTGCTAAAATAATCATGCCTGCATATAAAAGCACAGATTAAATCATCATAACAATATTGGCTGGCCTCAGTGCCCTGATTCCTAACCACTGCTAACAACAACAACAACAAATTTAATTAAAATCACAAGAAAAACAGGGACACATTTGAGTTAAATTATAGCATAGATCAAATGGACCTATCATATACCTATAGGACATTTCATTCAAACACTCAAGAACATACTTACTTCTCTACAACTAATTTGACGTTTTGTAAAACAGATTATATAACCAGGTACAGAATAAGCTTAACTACAGTAAAACTGAAATAATTTCTTGTGTTCTATATGACCACAGTTGAATAAAATTATAAATCAATAGCAAGAGAAAGTATATAACATATAGAGCATTATGGGGACTCAACAAGATGCCACTCAGTGATGAAATGGTCAAAAAAATAAAGAAGTATATAAATACAGACTCCTAGAGTTCAATGAAAATGAAAATGCAACAAAGAAAAACATGAAATACAATGAAAATAGAGCTTCAAGTGCTCATAGCCATAAGCTCCTTTACTAAGAAACCTGAGCTATCTCAAATAATAGCTACATACCCAAAGGCACCAGGAAAACAAAAAACAAATCAAAACCCCAATTAGTAGACAGAAAGAGATAAGTAAGATCAGGACAAAAATTGATGAAACAGGAGCTGGAGAGATGGCTCAGCAGTTGGTAAAGTGCACTGACTGCTCTCCCAGAGGTCCTGAGTTCAATTCCCAGCAACCACATGGTGGCTCAAAAACCATCTGTAATGGCATCTGATGATGCACTCTTCTAGTGCATGTCTGAAGACAACTGCAGTGTGCTCATATAAATACATACATACATACATACATACATACATACATACACACAAATATTTTAAAAAGAAACAACAACAAATCAATATAAAGCATCAACAAAACAAAGAACTGTTTTGTTGTTGTTGCTGTTGCTGTTATTGCTGCTGTTGTTGTTTTGAAAAGACTCACAAGCCCTTAGCCAAACTCTCAGAAAGGGAAGTCTCAACGAAATTAGTGGCAGAAGGGGAAACATTATAATCCATGCCAGTGGAATTCAGAAAATTGTTAGGACATACCTTAAAATCTTTGATTCCACTAGACTGGAAAATCTAAAAGAAATGATTGTGTTTCTAGAAGCATATAAAAATTAAAACAACATGAGATACACAACTTAAACAGACCTAAAACAAGCAACATGCTTGAAACAGTGATAATAGTAGTCTGGTAACTAAAAAGGTCCAGGACCAGATGCAATTATCGCTGAATTCTCCCAATTATGTAAAGAGGAAGAAACACCAATTCTTCTCAGACTATTCCATAAAAGAAAGACAATGGAACACTACTGAACTCCTTTTGTAAAGCCTTGGTGTCAAAAGCAGATAAAGTCATACAAACGATGAAAAATACCAATTGATTTGTTTTTTTAATATAAATGCAAAAATGCTTAATAAAAGACTTTTAAACTGAACTCAAGAACAAATCAAAAAGATAATTCTCCCAAGAAAGCACTCTTCATTACAAAGATGCCAGTATAGTTCAACTTATGTAAATCAATAAAGGTAATCTATCATATAAGTGGACTAAAAGACAGTAATTGTTTTATATCTCAATAGACTTAGGAAAGGCTATTGACAAACCGATATAGTTTCATGGAAAGAGCACTAAACTAAAGACTTTATACCATACAACTCTAACCAAAATTATAGTAAATGGAGGAAAGCTCAGAATATTTTTACTAAACTCTGGAATAAGTCAGGGTGACTATTTCCTCTACTTCTAATCAGTATGGTCCTTGAAGTCTTAACTAAAGCAAGACACACTGAGAGGAAAAATTAAAGGAATACAAATGAAAAAGAAAGGAGACAAAGTATTTTTATTTGAAATTGATATGATTTTATAAAAAGAGAGATGCTATCCCAAAATAGAAAACTTGCATATCTGATAAACACTTGCGGTATAATGATTTAATACTAAAGTAGCATGCAAGTCTGCACACCAATAACAAGTATGTGAAGAAAGAAATCAGAAACATAATCTCAGTCTTGATTCTCACCACCCCCAAAATTACCCTAACCAAGAACATTAAAGAACTCTCCTGTTGTGGTCTGAATAGGTATATGGATCTCATAGACACATGGTGTTTGAATCTTTGACCCATATTTAGTGGCACTATTAGGAGGTGTGGCATTATTGCATGATATGTAGCCTTGTTAGAAGAAGGTTCTCACTGTGGAGCTGTGGCTTTGAGGTCTTACGTGCTCAAGCTATTCCCAGTGTGAAACTAATCCAGTCTCTGTCTGCCTTCAGATCAAGATGAAGACCTCTTGGCTCTTCTAGTACTATGTCTGACTGCATGCTGTCATGCTTCCTGCCATGGTGATAATGGAATAAACCTCTGAAACTGTAAGCCTTCTCCAATGAAATACTTCCTTTATAAGAGTTGCCTTGGTCATGGTGTCTCTTCACAGCAATAAACCCCTAAGATATCTACAATGAACACTTTAACATTGAAGATATTGAACAAAACTATAGAAGACAGAAGGATGCCTCAAGCTCTTTCACTGAAGTAATTTATATTGTATAAATGGCTGTATTGCAAAATGTATAATCTGAAGATTCAACACATTTTTAACAAAATGGGGGGAAAAAAAAAACCTTTAAAATTCATATGGACGTTCAGAAGATCCCAGATATCTAAAGAAAATCTAATCAAAGAGGGTGCTTAAGGTAGAACCATCATACCTGATTACAAAATATACTACCGAGCCATATAAACAAAACAGCACTGAACTGTCACAAAACAGACAACAGATCAATAGGACCAAACAAAGAATCTCAGTAAGAATCCATCTACTTCCACCTGCTGTATTTGACAAAGATACTGTAATCTTTGTGTGGCTCTGGCAAAATATCTAGAAAAGCAACTTCAACGAAGAGAGGCTTCTTTGGATTTATGGTTTAGTTTGGCATGGCAGGAAGGAATGGCAGCATATGACATGGCTTATCACATTGTATCCAAGTCAAGAGATGAAGGAGAAAGAGAAAGATGAATTCTGATACTCAGCACCCTTTCTACTTTTCCTCCAGTCCAAGAAATCTTCCCAGGCAACTGTGTCACCCACGTTTAGAATGGGTCTTCCTGCTTCAGCTTACCTAATATGGAAAATCCTTCATAAATATTCCCAGAAGTTTGTCTCCTAAGTGACTCTAGATTTTGTCAAGTTGACATTCTAGATTAGCTTTCACAGATGCTAAAAATATACATCAGAGAGAATATAGCATCTTTGGTAAATTTACTCTAAAGAGTAGATATCTATTAGTACAAGCATAAAACTACTGTCTTCCACCATGTATAAGACCCAACTCTGAATTGATCAAAAAAGTCAATATAAAAATTTAACACTCAAAAGCTGTTACTGGAAAAAGAAGGGAAAATACTTGATTATATAGGCATATGAATAGAGTTCTTGTTGCTAGAAAATGATGGCAGAAATTGATAAATGGGATTTCATAAAATAAAAAGCTTCTCACAGAAAGTAGTTAATCTAGTGAACAGGTAGTCTACAGGATATGAGAAAATCTTTGATATCTATATATCTACCAGAAGATTAATATCTAGCACATTCAAAGAACTAAAATAACCAAATAATAAGAAATCAGACAATGCACCCGATGCAGACAAATGAAATAAACACATCGTGAAAGATGAAACACAAATGGACAATAGCAACTTTATGATGTTCAACTTCATTGTCCATGAAAGAAATTCAAATTAAAAAGAAATTGAGATTTCACTCCCATAATAACACCTGTGTTCAGTGTGTATGCAAAACTGTTAGAAAGGAATACAGTTTTGTCTCTAAAGGCTCATATCAGCCTGACTGTCTTTTAATCTCCAGTATAAGCTATAAGGCTCTCAAGTCTCAGAGAAACAGATTCTCTTCCTGCAAGGTACACTGTCATTATTTTACTTGATAGAAATCTTGCCTAACTTTACCTCTAGACTTTCCTCATCCATCACCTGGGGAAGAGTCCCAACTTTGTCTATTTCATTAAAGATGGAGAAGTTTTTCAAAGTTTGCTCATAACAGCTGGATCTTACAGTAATAGGAATGGAGTAGGTATAAGATCTTTTGGAGCTGAAGAAGCAGTAGAACTGTGTGGGGCAGTGGGCTGCACACAGACAGCCTGGTCTCCAGTCTAGCACAGGTCTTGAAACCCAGGATATCCGATGGTTCGTGATTACCATCTACATGAGACTGGAAGGTGTTTGATCATGTCTCCTGGACCCCTGGCTCCTATCGAAGTCACCACTTCCACAGCCTCCACAGGAGAGGTATGTGACTTTAAGTCACTCAGACAATGTCCCAAGCTTCTGGCATTCTGGCTAGACACCACCCCCACAGTTACCTGACTATAGCCAGGTATACTCCTCCCCACAGTTACCTGATAGCCCAGCCCACTATAAAAGGGACTGATTGGCCCCTCCTCACTCTCTTTAAGCTCTCACCTTTCTTATTCTCTAGCCCTCCTTCTCTCTCTCTTTCCTCCTCTTTCCTCGTGGCCATGGCTGGCCTCTCTCCCTCTTTCTACCTTCTCTCTTTCCCACTTCATGTCTATAATAAAGATCTAAAACCATAGACTGTCTTTGCTCATCAAGGCCCACCATGCTGGAATGATGGGATAGGCTTTTGCCTAAGGAGCCACTTCTAACCTCCCACCAGAAGGCTTTCATGCACTCCAGCCATGGACAAGGATTCTTCCCCGCATGGGAACTATACAGTGTCCCCATTCTGTTCTCAGAAATTCTGAGGTGTACAGCGGTGTCTGGGATGCCCTAGGATGAGAACTCCTTGTTCACCACCTGCTAAGGACCCAACACAGAAAAATGTGTTATAGAGGTTCTTATTTTGCCACGAGCTTCAATAAGCAAATGTGATTTGTGTGGATCCTGAAAACATGAAGTTTTTCTGGAATAAACCTCTTCTGATTGTTAGGCTCAGTTAAATTACTATACTGGGGGTGGGAGGAGGAACAGCATATTGATAAAGAAAAGATGAGGGAAGTGAAATTAATCTGATAGGATTTACAGTATGGAGAACTCAGCAAATTTCAAAATCTGAAGTTAGCAGATGGGATTTGGGAGTTGACAGGGAGCAAAATTATTGCATTAAAAAAATCAATTAAAAGGGGGCCTCTGAAATAATCAGCCCCATGTTTCCAAACTGAATAATTCCTGGCTTTGAAAATTGAAGCCCTGTGTGGGAGGTCTCTGTTATTCAGATGAAAACTTTCATTCTCTAGACAGAGATAATTTCCCTCAATTTTGGCTCTGTGTTGTTATATTAAGTGAAACTCCGTGAAATCCATGTCTTCTAGGGCTAGGGTCATATCCTCTATCTTAGTGTTAGAGTGCTTACCAAGTATGCACAAGGCCCTGGCTTCGAGCCCTAGCACTATGCAAACAATTTCAAAAGTTCATCTCTTCTCAAGAGTTAGAACAATTATTAGATTTTAGGGTATCTGTCTTAAATCAATATAGACCAGTCATTCCTACTCAGCCTCTTTCCCTTCTCACAGCAGATTTCTCCAACTCTTTGGTACTACAATTTCATCCTTTTGATGACCATCCTGAAATACTTTATAAGCACAGCCCTCCTGCTGCTTCATCTCCAAGAGATCTCATGTCTACACCATACCTTTTCCCCACAGTTCTAGCTGCTACCAGCAAACTGGGAAAAACCGCCTCCATCTTTAAGTAAATAGACAATTCACAGACCACACGAACCTCAAGAAGAAGGGAGACCAAAGTGTGGGTGCTTCCGTCCTTCTTAGAAGGGGGAACAAAATACTCATAGGAGCCATCCAGAGACTGTCCCGCTTGGGGATTCATCCCATATACAGTTACCTAATCCAGACACTATTGTGGATGCCAAGAAGTTCATGCTGAAAGGATCCTGATATGGCTGTCTCCAGAGAGGTCCTGCCAGAGCCTTACAAATACAGAGATGGATGCTCGCAGCCAACAACTGGACTGAGCATGGGGTCCCCAATAGAGGAGTTAGAGAAAGGACCAAAGGAGTTGAAAGGTATTGCAACCCCAGAGAATGAATAACAATTTCAACCAACCAGTCCCCCAAAGAGCTTCCAGGGACTAAGCTATCAACAAAGGAGTACACATGGCCCCAGCTTCATATGCTACAGAGATAGCCTTGTCATGCATCAATGGAAGGAGAGGTACTTGGCCCTATGAAGGCTCAATAGATGCCCCAGTATAGGGTAACTGAGGGCAGGAAGGTGGGAATGGGTGGGTGCGTGGAGAAACACCTTCATAGATGCAGGGGGAGGGAGTATGGCATAGGGGGTATTGGGGGGGACCCAGAAAAGGGATAACACTTGAAATGTAAATAAAGAAAATATCCAATAAAAACAAACAAACAAGCAAACAAACAAACAAAAAACCCAACCAAGTTCCATCCATTGTCTGAAAAACTTAGGATATCCTCATTCTTAGTAGCTGAGTAGTATTCCATTGTGTAATTTTCTGTATTCATTCTTCTGTCATGGGACATCTAGTTTATTTCCAGCTTCTGGTTATCACAAATAAGGCCACTATGAACACCTGCCACTGTGAAATGGTGGGGCCTCTTTTGGGTATATTCCCATAAGTGGTATAGCTGGGTTTTCAGGTAGATCTATTTCCAATTTTCTGAGGAACCTCTAGATTGATTTCCAGAGTGGTTGTACCAGTTTGCAATCCCACCAGCAATGGAGGAGCGTTCCTCTTTCTTCACATCCTCTCCAATACGTGTTGTCACCTGAAGTTTTGATCTTAGCCATTCTGATTGGTGTAGGGTCATTTTGATTTGCATTTCTCTGATCACTAAGGATTTTGAACTTTTCTTTAGGTGCTTCTCAGCCATTCAAGATTCTTCAGTTGTGAATTCTTGACGTAGTTCTGTACCCCATATTTGACTGGGTTGTTTGGTTTCTTGAGTTCTTTATATATTTTGGATATTAGTCCTCTATTTGATGTGGGGTTAGTGAATATTTTTTCCTGATCTGTAGGTTGCCAATTTGTCTTATTGACTATGTCCTTTACCTTACAGAAGATTTCCAGTTTCATGAAGTCCCATTTATCAATTGTTGATCTTAGAGCATGAGCCATTGGAATTCTATTTAGGAAATTTCCCTGTGTGTCAATGAGATCAAGGCTCTTCCCCACCTTCTCTTCTACTAGATTTAGTGTATCTGATTTTATGTTGAGGTCTTTGATCCACTTGGACTTAAGCTTTGTACAAGGTAACAAATATAGGTCTATTTTCATTCTTCTACATACAGACAGCCAGTTAGAACAGCACCATTTATTGAAGATGCTTTCTTTTTTCCATTGTATATTTGTTGGTATCTTTGTCAAAGATCAAGTGATGAGAAGTATGAGGCTTTATTTCTGAGTCTTCAATTCTATTCCATTGAACAACATGTTTGTCTCTGTATCAATACCATGCAGTTTTTATCACTATTGTTCTGTAGTAAAGCTGGAGGTCAGGGATGATGATTCCCCCAGCTGCTCTTTTATTGTTAAGAAGAATTGTTTTTGCTATTCTGAGTTTTTTGCCTTTTCAGATGAATCTGAGAATTACTCTTTCCATGTCTTTGAAGAATTGTGTCAGTATTTTTGATGGGGATTGCATTGAGTGTATAGATTGCCTTTGGTAGTATGGTCAGCTTTACTATGTTAATTCTGCCAATCCATGAGCATGGAAGATCTCTCCACTTTCTGAGTTCTCCTACAATTTCTTTTTTGATAGACTTGAAGTTATTGTCATACAGGTTTTTCACTTGTTTGGTTAGAGTTACCCCAAGATATTTTATACTATTTGTGGCTATTGTGAAGGGTGTTGTTTCCCTAATTTCATTCTCAGCCTGTTTATCCTTTGTATAAAGGAAGGCCACGGACTTATTTGAATTAATTTTATATCTGGCCACTTTGCTAAAGTTGTTTATCAGCTGGAGAAGTTCTCTGGTAGAATTTTTGGGGTCGCTTATGTATACTATTATATCATATATATTATATATCATTATTTCTTCTTTACCAATTTGTATCCCTTTGATCTCTTTTTGTTCTCTGATTGTCCTGAATGAGGTAACTCAGACCCAAAAGGAAATGCACGGTATGTACTCACTAATAAGTGGATATTAGCCAAAAACAGAACTCAAAAACCTGAACAAACTAAAGTGCCAAAGTGAGGAAGCCTCAGTCCCACTTGGGAGAGAGAAGAAAGCAATCACAAGTGGGGAGGGAGGGAAGGACCTGGGAGGGAAAGTGGAGGGACTGGGGGAGAAAGTGGGGTGGAGGTGGATATCTGATCTGGTATTGGGTGAGGGAAAAGGACTGAAGCCCTGAGGGCCAGCAGAAAGTATGTAAACCGGCAACCTCAGGAAATAGGAGGTTGGGGGGATCCCCCCAGAATGCATTAGAGACCTGGGAGGTGAGAGACTCCCAGGACTCAAAGGGAGGGACCTTAGATAAAATGCCAAGTAGGGAGAGGGAATTTATAGAGCCTACCTCCAGCAGGATGACAGGACATCAAGTGAGGGATGAGGTTCCATCCCACAGTCCCATCTCTGACCTATAATTGTTCCTATCTGAAAGAATTACAGGGATGGAAGTGGAGAGAAGCCTGAGGAAAAGAAGGTCCAGCAACAGGCCCAAAGTGGGATCCAGCTCAAGGGGAGGTCCTAAGGCTTAACACTATTACTGAGTTTATGGAGCGCTCACAAAAAGGGACCTAGCATGACTGCCCTCTGAAGGACCCAACAAGCAGTTGAAAGAATCAGATGCAGATATTTGTGCTCAACCAACGGACAGAGCAGCTGACCCTTGTTGTTGAATTAGGCTGAAAGAAGCTGAGGAGAAGGGAAATCCTGAAGGAGGATCAGCATTATCAATTAATCTGGACCCTCAAGATCTCTCAAACACTTGACCACCAAACAGGCAGCATATCCCAGCTGACATGAGGCCCCCAACACACATACAGAAGAGGACATCCAGGTCTGTGTTTATTCAGAGGTGATGCATCTAACCCTCAAGAGACTGGAGGCCCCAAAGAGTTTAGAGGTCAGGTGGGGTGAGGGGTGGGGGCATCCTCATGGAAATGGGGTGGTGTGAGGAAGAGATGTGAGATGTGGAGCAGACAGAGAGTGAGTGGGAGGGCAGGGAATGGAATATGGAGTGTAAAAAATAAATTAAAATTTTTTAAAATAAAAAAAAAACTAAAAATAAAAGAAAAAGAAATGGGTGCAGTTTTATATTTGCAAATTAAAGCTTGAGCTTATTAGAATATTCTGACATTTAAAGCTATTTAAAGTACATTTGTATCACCGAGCTTTCAAAAACAAAAACAAAAACAAAAACAAAGACACCCCATTAGTTTAAGCAAAGGTCATAAAGGAGAAATGAGGGCAAATAGAAAAGGATTTAGTCTATTCTTTTGAAGAGTTTACAGTAAAACATATTTGAATATATATAAGGCCTCGGTGAGACCTCATCATCCACATAATAGGACCAGTAGTACACTCAACAACAGAGAAGCACAGGAGATTTTCACTCTGACTGTGTGAGGCTGAGTGTTAGTCAGTGTACGTCTGTACCCACTGACAGCAAGTCATTCATTCATATCCCCAGGTAATGAGAAATCACAACAGAATTCACAAAAGCCCCTCCAGGATACAAAAGAAAAGCACGCACAACCACAAAGATTCATCCATTTAGATTCTTCAGGCAAGATATTAGTTCATTCTTCATTTTTACTAGCTGTCTTGTGATTGTTAACAGTTTAGTTGGAAAAAAAGAAATCCTATCAAATAATGCATTTTCATTCCTTGTCTGAAGAAAAACAAGTTATAAAAAGAACCATGTCTCTTACTGATTTCATATGAAGAGATGGGCACAATGTACCAGAAAAACTGAAAGAAAGCGGGGCCTCTCTGAAAACTTTTTTGTATCCATTAACTTATAATTAAGAAGTAAATGACACTATTCAGTTTGGTCAGGAAAACATAAGTATCTGCGAACTAGGATAAGATGGGAAGAAAGAAAAGCCAAGGCTTGTTTTAAAATAAAAGATATTACATTTGCTATTTTAAAAGATGGTCCAAAACTTGACCATATCGATGAAGCTCCAGGCTAATTAAAAGCAATCAACAAACTGGAGGTGTAGCATACTATACAATATTAAAAGCTAATGTCTGTATCACACTGTACCTTAATGATAAATTTGTATTGCTCTATCATTTATTTCTCCTCACACTATTAAACATCTAATAAAAAGCTTATGTTTAAAAAAAAAAAAAACCTCCTCTGGGTAAATAGGTGGCTAATTAAATTATCACACTTGTTTCTCTTTCCTGTTTCTTGACTCAAAAGGCTTTCTCAGACTTACTATTTTTATACCACTAATTTTGCCTTCAATTATAAGAGATGCCACAAGTTAATGGAATTTGAGAATGGGAGTTTGCTGTTGAACTGGCCAAATTATGTTTGCTCATTTGCAACAAAAATGACAAAAGGTAATGGAGATTTGAAAGTGGCAGGAAAATGAGAGTCCTCGAATTCTTCTTTCTCATCCTTACTGGCTTCAATCTCATTTTTCAGAAAATCAAATTTATAATTAGAAGGAGAGATAAGTGAGATTGGAGAAGGTAAATAACACCAATAAACATTAGAATGAAGTCATAGTTATTTTCTCCCATCTAAATTATTCCCCCAATTCTTATGGCTTAAGGTTAAAAAAAATTAATAACTGTCATTTCCAAAACCTTGACTAACCAATAAGCACACATCACTTGTGTCCGTTTCTCGTCTTCTTTTGAATGGAACAAAGTGACTTTCAGAAGCCGGGAAATGTGTAATTACCCAGGCAGGAGCTGGTGGCCTTTGATCGTAATTACAGTGCTTTATCCATCCATCACTGTTGCTGGAGGACTAGTCCTTGTGAACTCTTTAAAGGAGCTGGAAGCCCTGTTGGGACAAATTTGAGCTTCAAACCAGCTAATCAGAAACGTTGCTTTCTTGTCCTGCATCACCGATGGCAACTGCCACTTTAATCTTACACTGCATTTTTCCCTTTCAAATAAAGTGAGACCATGAAGTCTGGCTCTGGGAAGATTCATCCCAGGCTATATGCTTCTTTGGGGGAAAGTGGGTCTCAGGTTCTTTCACTTAGGTAGTGCTGTGCAAACAAGAGAAGCATCTGAGGTACTTGATAAAAATGCCAATTTCACATTCCTTCAATGCATGCTCAATTTCTCTATCTCAAATCTAAAATGGGTGAGGAGCCTCAGAGCACAGGAAGGGCTAGAGCTGTTTCTTCAAGTGTGACCCGATAACTATGCAAGTCAAATCATTTTGGCTTAGTAAACAATTTCAAGACTCCAGCCAAACCTAAGCCTCAAAGCCACCAAGCATGGGTGGGATATTTCTCTCCTTACTTGGGAAAATCAGAAGTAAACATACACATCCCTGTGTTTCCTGAATCTACATGTGGGCCTCAGAGTATTAGTGGTACTGTCAAAAAGTCAAGTCTGGCTTCACATAAAACAATTTGGGAAATATTAACAAACACTGTTAAGAAAAATCACTACTCCAATTTGGTCCTTCTTAAAGATGGCTGCTTCGTATTCTGTCCTTTGACAGCCATTCAACTGCCCTTAAATACATGCGATTCTGCTGTTATTCTTGTATTGTTTCCACACAGGTCATCCTACTTGAAGTACCCTGAAGTCTGGCAATGTGTCTCATTTATCTTCTGCCTCCCTGACTCTGCAGCAAAAAACACTGACATAAAAAGACTACATTAGTCAGATAAGCTAAAGCAACACATAGTTTCTTTATCTATGGTTTGAGGATAAATAACCAGCATTGGATAGATCCATGTCTTCTAGCTGTTGCAGCTAGTTACTCCAGACTTAGCAATGGAAAGCAACACAAATTTTATGTTATCGTTTGGTGGGTCAGAAGCCTTACATATTGGCTAAAATCCAAGGTCTTGGCAAGGCTCAGTTCCCACTGGGAAAGAATTTGTTTCCTTATTTTTCCAGCCTTCAGAAGCAGCCTGTCTATTTTGCCTTATGACTATTTTACACTTTCAAAGCCATCAATTAGCTATGTTATGTTGTCTTTTTCATATTATATCACTTTTAGTCTTCTACCTTAAAGACTTAGGACCACACAGTATGCACATAGGTAATCCAAATTAGTCTACCTTTCAAAGTTGGCTAATTGAAATCCCTAATTAGCAGCTGTCTTATTCCCTTTGGACATATAATATAGCCTACTCATATATTCTATAGATTAGGATGTAGCTTCTTATAGAGGCCATCATCCTGCCACCTTCCAAGTGGATCACATACACCAAGAGACCAGACAACTGTAATATCTTATATGAACCTAATAATATGACCTTGTTATTGGTAGATATGGTTTTGATCTGAAGCTTTAAATTTGAAGAAAAGATTTTTACATTTTCATCTTGTCTTTGCTAGTGTTTTGTTGGGGACAGGCAACTCAGCCCCTCTAAAGTCCGTGTACTTAATTCTGAAGTGAACCGTTCAGAGGGATGAGACAATGCTAAGACCTGTAATGATCCTGATCCGTGTTCTTAATTTACACTTGATAAGGAGAAAATAACATGTAGAATATAATGTCCTTGATTGTTACTATACATTGAGCTGTGTCCATGGTGAGGACACATGTGTCTGTGGGACAGGAACAGTCTATCACTACACACAAGCTAGCAGAATTGAACTGTGCAGGAAGGAGGGGCTTTTTAGAGTTGAACTGGCTTATGCTTAGAGTCCTTGGGAACTGTAGATTGAAGGTCACAGTCTCAACTTCCAGAAGTTGTAATACATACAGTTTAAGAAATTCATGACAGTCATATAATAAGATGATCTTAAAGGTGGAGCTATAAATCAGATCATTCACACATGGTATATACACACATTGCTGATAAATTTCCCTGTCCCCAGAACATTCAAATGTGCCAGAAAAAGCGACACAGGAAATTATAATAGCATGGTGGTAAGAACCTGTAGTACTTCTTCACGACTGTACCTGATGTATATATTAGGCTATACAGATAAATTATAAGTTGATATTCTTTCAACTGAAGTGTGTCTATTTGTTCCTGTCCTAGGTCTCACTTTGTATAAGAACTGAATTTGACAATACAAGCAAAATGCAACATACTGAACCTCTTACAGACTGCCAGTAAGATAAAGCTAATCGTTAGAGAAGCCCACGTCTGATTTCCCCATCCAAAGATACAGACATATTTGTTATCCAACACTAGAAATTATATTATGTATTACTTATTTAAGCAGTCTTCTTAAGAACACACAAAGAGTTTTTAATCTTTGTTTTTAATTCTGACTGTAATTAGAAGTAATGGCTCTGTTGTGACTCCCTGGAATTAGCAGTGACTACAAGTACTCATTACATGAAACATTAAAGAAAAAGACGACAGCAGTTGCTTCAAAAAACATGAGCCTGTGGGAAGCTCTTCTTACAGGGCCTGTATGCCTTAGTAGAAAGCTCAACAAGAAGTCCATCAGAGAAAGTATAGCCTAAGTCCACTCTGTTTTCTGACTCTCTTCCTGATGTTCTAATTGTTTGATGTTAATACAAACACTGAGGGCAGAGGAAGTGTCAGCTCCATCCTTGGAAGCCAGCTTGCTTGGTCACAGAGTAAGAAGGGTGCCCGTGCGGGAAAAGGCCAAATGGCTACGCCTGTGAGAGACACACTTCTGCCTTTATATGAGTTTTCTCACACAAAGGAAATGGTCTTCCTCTGCTCCTGCTCTGTCACCACCCTTACACTTAGGCTCTATTATAAAGCAGAGTCAGTAAAGTTGACCTTTAAGCAGAAACAAACAAACAAACAAAAGACTAATTGATATGAGAAATGCTCTTATGATGTTTTAGCCTCAGCCTTTGAATAGAGGCTGAGAGAAGGAATACGAATATTGTATAAATGGATCACATTGTAATGATGTCTACTTCTTTTTACTTCAATTATGACAATGTTTCCAAATGTAATCTTTGTTTACTTTAATTTTCACAGGCTTATATTTTGAAAAGATATTTCAAAAGAAACAAATGCATGGCAGAGTGGAGTCTAACAAGTGTGTCTAACAAGCTAGATGCTAATTCTAAGAGAAAGTAATGTAGAGGATACAATGTATACCACAAACAGCAACTTCCAGTCTAGATAGACTTTTACATTTGTTTAAGAATTCATCTAGCTAAAAATAGCAAATAGACTTACTGTGCATAGGTCTTGTTTATTAGGAAATTAATCCACTGACTTATTTGCTGATTTTGCATCCTTTATTCTTGCTCTAGTACCTTTTTAAAAATTGGGTGGAGAATGAAATGACAGATTTTGTTTTGTACTTTTATCCACCCTGTTTTTTTGTAATCACCAATATCTCCAAATACAAATATAATAAGTTCCATGGATGTAAATGCCCCCTTTTTTTTTTCAGAAGAGTTTTTGCAAAGACTGAAGTAAATTAGAATTGATTCAGAACACAACCAAATTTTTAATATGTTCTAGTGGAAAGAAAAAAAACAAACGAGAAATCATTCTATAGTATTTTAGAGTGTATATTTAAAGAGTTCTTTTTTGTCTGACATTAGTACTCATCAATTAGCCATAAAAGCATGCTGTTGGCTCTATTCTATATTCTATATAAAAAGGAAATTCATGAATTACCATAGCACAGAGTTAAAAGTATCAGCCTATCCTTTCCTTAATACAACAATAACATCCCAAGTCTTCTTTGAGCTTCTCTCAAAGACAAGGTCAGGAAAGACAAGTGTAAGTATGTAGATGACTATGATTATGGAATGATTAAATTTGGTCTTTCTTAAAATAGATTTTGTAAACTGAGAACTACCAGCGTTGTCTGCTTAGGAAAAAAATCAACTCACGGTATTCACCCATTGGACAGCATAGAGAACAGTGCTGGGTTCCTGTGTTGATATACGGTTTTCTTCTTTTTATTGAAGAAACATATTCATGCAATATATTTTGATTATGTTTTCCCCTCTTCCAATTCCTCTCTCCCCCATAATATTTCACTTCCTTATTTATTCACTAAGAAGAAATAATTGTAACCTGTGGGAAGCTAATCTACGTAAAAGTTAAAATGCTTAAGGAGTTATTGAATATCAAATATGCAGGTTTGATAATCAGATGTCAATAATGAATACAATGGATTGTTTTGCTTTTCAGACAGGATCTCTCTAACTAGCCCAGAATTTGCAATCCTCCTGCCTCAGCCTCTTCTGCACTGGGAATACAAGCTTGAGCCACCACACCCTCATTCTCATGAACGTTTGTACGCATGCACCTTTCAAAAGGAGGGTTAGTATCCATATTTCCTTCTTTCTATGCTGCATTATGGTTACATTTTTATTATAAAAGAGGAAACATTTAAGGCTAAAGAAAAAAATTTTTTTATCAATCTTCCAAGACCATGCTAAACCAGTCTCCCAGCTCTGTCTTTATTCTTGTGCCTTCTCCCAAGTTGGGAAGGCTGCTGAAATAAAGGCACTCTAAAATTTAAAATCATTTTATAAAAAAACTTGGATTGTTTTGGATCTGTCAGTGTTTTGAGAACTTAGGTTCCATCTACCCATGTGCTGACATATGCTGACAGGTCATCAGGGCTACATGAAAAGCAATCTTTTTGCATATATATGTGTGTGTGTGTGTGTGTGTGTGTGTGTGTGTGTGTGTGTATGCCCGCTTGTGTGCACGTGTATGTCATCCACTACCAGAAACGCCTGCAGAAGGATGTGTATAGGAGGGAAGGGGCTCACTAGTCCATAAGCTAGGAATCTGTAATGCTGCTGTGACTCCAATGCAGTCTCCAGGAAAGGCCCAGGAGGGAACATGGCAAAGGCTGCTGCTGAGTCACAGCTGGGTTCTTAGAAATGTTGATTCTGAAGCTGGTGAATGGAATGGGTGATTTTTGAGATTGCAAGAAGGTCTTTGAGATATCAATACTTGGGCATAGTGTTTTGTTGTCATTCCTGTCCCCAGCTCCTACTAAATGTCATGTTTAGGTCATCTAAGAAGATAAATTCTGGGTCCATTTGTTTTTCCTAAGACGGACGCTTGTAGAGAAAACAAGGGACGGATGAGTCAAGAGACCATTCACATTTCACATTTCAACCTGGTTGATATTAACAATCTGGCTGGGTCTCTCTCCTTTGAATTTGTAGTCTGTCTTCTCTTTCTGTGTTCCCCATTTCATGGATCTTTCCTCTTCTGTTTTTCCCACTAGAAGCCTCACAGGAAGAGGAAGAGTCAGGCCAACAAGAGAGTGAATTATACTGATGAAAATAAATAGCCTTTCACAATCCAAGGCAATGCTATGGTAACCTAGTCCTGCCCAGCGCCAGGACTCAGATTCTAGTGTGAGCCTCCAGCAGGCACAGGTGGCAAGTGTCACTTTAACCCCTCTCTAACCATGCCGTTTTCATAAGTCTTACAAAGTACCAAATTCCAACTTCAAACCTCATGCCGGTAAATTAACAACCTCACAGTGCTTTGTATGGTGTGAATGTCTCCCATAACTTTACACGGGAAACACTCTTCAGATTTCATTCACCAGTTTAAAAATAGCAAACTCTAATTTGAAACAGTCTCTTCCCCCCCTGACAGAGGAACACTATCGTGAACTCTTGCTAATATTCCTTCTTGGTGCAAGGTAAATATTTTTCTACAAACACAAACAAAATTCAGTTTCATCACAGGTTTTTAGAAGTCATATTTGTCAAAAGATGATGTTTGTTTTGAAACAGATCAAAAAGAAAATATTCTTTAGAGCTAAAATGACAAGCCACAATCTGCTTCACATAACAATGGCTATCTAGTTTGAAGACAAAAATCAAAATTTCCAGTGTTTATTTTGACTTGAAAATTGCCCAATAAATTATTATATCCCTGCCCAATGAGATTTCTTTCTCTTGGGTGGGTGGGGACTGAGCATGGCAAGTGATACACTTTAATGTTTTTTAACATTTTAAAATGGTGTGACAATTTTAAAGTAATGTTTTAATTAATTCTCTGATAATCTCACCCCCCTCTTCCAACCTCCAACATTTCTCTGACCCTACCACATCTTCTACCAGTGCTGCATGCCTCTCTCTCTCTCTCTCTCTCTCTCTCTCTCTTGCTCTCTCTCTCTCTCCTTATAGAATACGGTAGTGAGTGTGACAAATTTCAAAAGTTGATGTCTTCAAACTTTGTCACTTAGTAACTCAAGAAATAAAGTATAAGACAACTGTAGAAAAGATATCTACAAACCACTTTAAGTCCATACAAAGTCCAAAGTAGTATTATGCTGGCTAAACAAGGAGGGCTTCTTTAGTATACAGCAGAAACACTCAGAATACACAGGCACACCAGTTCAGTTTTGACAGACGCCAGGTCAGATTTAAACTCACCGCTGGATGTAAGGGTCGGGGCAGTACTGTAGGGTGGCACACCGTGAAGTTTCAAAATTCATTTCCTTCAACTCTCTTTGATACCAACAGATGGGGAGCAATTCTATAAGATATACATATACACCTGAGGTTATCTAGGTATGTAGCCAAGAGGCTGAAAGCAATAGGGTCAAATGCCATCAGACATAGAAGTTTAGACACTTCCCCCCTTTACACAGATTTGCAAAGAGGCGGGGCGTTTCTTTCTTTCAGCCAATGAGAGTCTTCAAGTGACCAGAGCATCATAAACCCTCGATTCTTACCAGCTGGGCATCCTCTGTAAAGCTGTTCTTCCTCTCTGCCACAGTTTTAGAGCCCTTGACGTAGAGTGGCCACACTTGTTGGCAATTTGTAGGCATTTCTGAACTTCTGATCTTGCTCGTGATTGGGTGCTGGTATGAAAGGCATCAGAGGTTAATCACAGAAGCCAGGACTTGTCACTGAGCTAATAAATGTCCCCTTTGCTCCAAGTGAATAACATCTCCTTGTATCTGTATTCTGACTTGATTTGAGAGCTTCTGTCAGTGCTGCTATGGCTAGAATGTTTTGCAGCGAGGCTTAGGAGACTGCCCCCCCCCCCCCGCCCCGCTTCTCCCTGCCCCACCCCCTTCAGCCTCCCTTTCAGCCAACCGCCTGTTGTGGTCACAATCTCAAATAGCAAAGACAGGGAAATTCCTTGATTATATTTAACCTAGAACTCACTCTTCATTTCAACGAGAGAGAGAGAGAGAGAGAGAGAGAGAGAGAGAGAGAGAGAGAGAGAGAGAGAGAGAGAGAGAGAGAGAATGAATGATGTCTACGTATTTAGAAACAATTTCTGTCCCAAATAAAAGAAAATAGCCTGTAGTGATTTTTTTAACCATACAGATATAAGTAATAGGAGTTTTATGTGATATAAAAATAGGAGTTAATACTTTCTTTTACAATATTTCCTAACTGTTTTATTGTTTGCATATTTATTTAGAATTATTTCAGATAGCCTGTCAATGGGGAAATATAAAGTTTATTTTAAACTCTTATCATCCTGTCTCATTCTCTTATGCCTCACTTTTAACTGCTTCTAGTCTCCTTTTACCTACTTTACTATAAAATCTGACATTCTTTATATTGTAAAGAATTATATATTATCAGGCAAAGTCTCCATGATAATGAATTTGTTTCCTTTCTGAATGTAGGCTGTAAACCAATCCTGGTTCTGTGGATTTAGAAATTGAATGAAATATGATTCAGAAGCTAAATTAGAATAGAGTCCAAGAGGGAACTAGAGCTGTGTGCCCAAGTGTCACTGACATGGTACGTACATATCTCCATTCATGCCACAGTCATAGACACCTGCAAACTAGTGACATCAGAAAATGTCAAAGTTGTGAGACAAGCTGAAGAGAAATCTGACATTTTCATGTAATAAATTCTGGTTCAAAATGTGTTCATAAAGATGTTTTATTTGTTGTTCCAGCCAGGGAGAAGCTATTTAAAACTTGACATTCTCTTCCTTAACTCAGACTGAGCGTGTCTAACATCTGTGAATTGTGAAACTCACACACATGCCGGCCTGAGCCCCAGCCAAATCTGACAGCTTGCTCTAAAAAAATGTTAAACTTGAGCAAAGATCATTTCATTAATTAATTATAGATTTGCTCATTGGAATCAAGTGTTTGGCTTTCTTCCTCTGAGAAAATGCAGATGACCTGATTGCAAAGTTCTTAAATTGAGAATAATCAATTTCCTATGGCCATGGCCTTGGGGGAGTTTGATCACACAGGGCNAGAGAGAGAGAGAGAGAGAGAGAGAGAAACAGAAGGCAGATTATTAGGTGGCAATGGTTTAATTATGAATGATATTGGTTCCCACTACTTAGTTAATAAGCAGAGTTAACTTGACTTAAAACGAGAAAAGCAAACTCCTCAGGATGACAAACACATTTTAGTTTTTGTGCATATATCCATGACCTGGGAAAATGAGTGTCAAATAATCTGCAAGTATTATACCTACTTCAGATCTGCATTCTACCACTCTTAGCCACTCAAGTTCCATCCCAGATGCGTACATTATTCTTTTGCGATGCTAGTTGGAAATTTTTCTGATCGTTTTAAGTCTCTTGGTCAGGAAGTATTGTAGAATCACTTACATGGACATGCAGGAGAAGGTAATGACCTTTCCAACCTTCAAGTCTGAAAGATGCTTGTGAACATACTTGCTTTGTATGAAGCATGAAATAAGACTTCAGAGAAACAATAATGTTTAGTATGTAGAGCTTTTGGCATAACGTCCCAGGAAGAAATATGCCTTCCTTCTCCACTTCGAGCAGTCAACATGCTTAGCCTGACTCAAGTATTCAGCACAGAAATTCTCTCTGAAATCTGCTATTATTTATGCACTTTCTGGTTTAGGCTGCAAACTTTTATCATTATTTTCCTGCTTTGGATAGGAAAAGAATTCTACCATTCAAAGAGAGAACAGTAAGTGTAGGGTGATGTAAAACAGATGTTACTATAAACAGTTTATGACCTGCGTGTTCCCGGTGTCATTACAGTTTGTGATCGTGGTCACTATTTATCAGAGGAGCTGAGTTCAGGGCAACTGGACCTTAGGCCCCACCTTGTCTAGCTCAATATGGCTTATACCACTCCTGATTATGCAAGACAAAATAGAACCTTCTAGAACATAAGGTGGTAGGTAAATGTACCAAATATCATGCGCTAAAAAGGAACCGTTGAATTTAACATTCTTCAGCACCAAACTCATTTTGACCACAGTCTCTCTTCATTGACGGTGAAACTAAAGTTTGCCTTGGAAGTGGGTCTTACTATCAGTATACATCAATTCTGGTTCTACTTTTATTCTACCTAGATGTCAGACTGTAATAATTATAAGAAATATGGAGCACAAGGTGCGAGTAAAGGAAGAATCAGAATTCATGTGTACTGATAGTGAGGGAATGATAATTTTCTGAAGAAGCGTATACATTGCAGACTTAGCTATGGTCTCTTGATCTGACCTTGAGCTTCTTGCAGACCCTGCAATCCATCACATGGAAACATTTGTAGCTAAACTAATGACGAGAGTCTATTCAGAAGAGAGAAAAAAAAAAGGTGAAGGGGTTTGTCCCAATGAATGGGGGAGTTTTGATTCAGGAGCATGTAAGGAAACACAGAAGCCAGTTAGGCAGGGAAAAGGTTGGCAGGTTCCCTAACAGACAAACCTGATACCCTCAAAGTCACACCCAGTGTCCAAAAGCAATGTGGGTGGGCTTCTTTTCCAGACATACCCGAACAGCTGTGTGGGGGACGCTCTTCACTCCCACCAGTCCTTTGCTCAAAGTCCACGTGAGTGGGAGATAAATAAAGAAACACAGGAAGTCCTTATTTGGTGCTGCCCAGATTTGTTTTTCCGGAAGCATCTGTTAGATCCAAAACAAGATGTGCCTTTCCTCTATACATTTCTCTGTGTTTCCTAAAGGAAGGAATCTCTTACATAATCGTACTTCAGCCATAGACACCACAAAATGCACATCCATAAAATATCTACTCTGCATCCATTTCAAGTTGCCTGTTTTGCCAATTATGCCTGTATAGTGACAGAAAATCCTGATTCATGCATTTCCCTGTTTAGTCATTTTCTCACTGGGAACAGGTCCTTCAGCTGCTTCGAGACATGGTTATTTAGAAAGATGGCAGGCCAGTTGCTTAGTTTAGTTTTCGGTGGATATTTTCTTCTGCGTAGATTCAGTTACTTGATTTTGGCAGAAACGGTATGAAAACGGGGCTCAATATATCACATTCATCATGAATTGTGTGGCTTTTAAATTCCCCCCAGTGAATTTCCTCCAAATTTAAAGCTCTGAGAAGCAGATCATTTTAAAACTTTCACAGTAACTTCCAAGGCCTCAGGACATTCCTTTATAGGTTGTTTATAATGTCATATACTTCTATGCAGTATATACTTGTATAACCTTTTACATTGTTGTCCCTTTCTACTTTATTTCCACATAATCCCCTCTCCCCCCCTCATGGTCCTGAGAAGCACCAGGGGATGGGTTTTGAAAGACTCCCACAAGGACAATTTGAAGAGGGTGAATTTTAGATTGGCGTCAAAAAGACCCATTCAAGTGGTTTTCAGTTTTGCTTGTGATATTTAAAGTACTGAAGTTCGTCCTGGTGTAATTAACGAGTGCTGAACAAGGTCCTCCTGTGTGGAGTCACTGTAGGCGCAGGCTGATGTTCACTTTAGGAATTGGCAGGGAAATATCAGTGGGCTACTTTATCAGGAATACAAAATGGTATAGGAAAATCAGCGACTTCAATATTTACTTAAAACACAAATTGTTTTCTATTACCATATATATGTATAAATAGTTACATATATATCCAATACACATAATGTATATTCAGTATATATAATATATGTATGTATAATATAAATAAACAATTATGCATATACTATACATGATATAGTTGTTTTGAGAAGAATAGGTAGAACAGAGATTATCTTAATTTTGAGTGACATAGGCACACAAGCCTGTGAGGAGCCACAAACATTAGGGTTGTCTGTTGAATTTCCAGTTGACACAATAGAAGAAAAGCCTATGAAAGCTTCTTTTCAACTTCAGGAGTCCAAGACTCTATGACTACTAATTTCTGAAAAGTCTATTTAGATGTTTGTTTGGCCCATGTGTATATATCTAGCTATGTAACATCGCTGACTTACAAAATGGAGCTTATAAAATACTTAGAGATCGCAAAAATAAATTTATGGTGCTACCAGAATCTGGAGAGGAGGGGTGGGTTGGAAGTGGTTGATTAACATGTATTGGGTTTCAGTTTTGCAAGATGAAAATCTTGAGATCAGTTACATGACACTGTGTCTATATTTAGCTCGACTGAACTGTACATGGAAAAGCAATTAAGGCAGGAAACAGTCTATATAATTTTGTATATTGTATTTGAAAAATTAAAAATATTTATAGGTAAGTGCTTAAATCAATAGTCGACATAAGCATCATAGGTAAGAAACATAAAAGAAAATCAGAGAGTATTTCTTCTGAAATATTCAACATGAATGTCTGTATGTGTCTTGAATTTGTGATCTACTCAGTGGGTTTTTACAAGATTCTGTATCAAAGTAATATATTAGGCTTTTGTTATGTATAACATGTACTAGGCTAGGCAAAATATGACTGCAGGATAAGGGGTTATCTCAGTCTGGGAGTAAACTGTTTGCTTAGCAGTTATGAAGTCCTGAGTTTGGTCTTCAGAACCCAGGTAAAATATTGAGCATGAATGCAGACATTTGCAACCCCAATACTAAGGAGCTAGAGACAAGACGATCTGTAGGGCTCACTGGCAGCCAGCATAGTTTACTGGGTGAGCTCCAGGCCAGAGATCCACTCTAAAAAAGGGGGGTGGGGAGTGGACAGCACCTGAGAAATGCCACCTGAGCCTCCACACACATGTGCACACACGTATACACACATATACAAGTGCATATATACAGAATCTGTTGAAAAGACTTTAAAGGTAATCCTTCCTACTGTCAGGAGCTTAACTTCTAGTTTCTGAGTCTAACATGTTTATCATTTTTGCTCACTGTATATCACTAACCATGGATGATGTCATGATATGACATGAATTTCAGTGGGGTTCTTATGTGATTCCCTCAGATTGGGTGCTCATCTATTTAACAGCCAGTTCATACCACCAGGATAAATATTTCATGAAGGTCTCCTTTATGTGTGGTTCAGTGTGTGGGAAGCCAGATCACTAAGAGCCAACCCTTGTCTCTAAGTGCTTCCCAGAGCACTTGAGAATGACATTCTTTCCCTTTATAGAGCTTAAGCTTTGTAGTCAAAGGAATGGAACGTAATACCTTTATATGTTGGTGTCCTCCATGGCCCATTTACATATAGATAAACTATCCACACATTGTAGTGCTCCTGTCTTTGTCGCTGCATTTCTGTTTTATCTCCTTTGCAATGTATTTTCTAATAAATGTTCATGAAAGAAAAAAAAATTGAAAAGGGACAGACAGAAATGGCTCAGTAAAAGTGATTAAGATCACTTGGTTGCTCTTCCAGAATATTCAGTTCTAGCATCCATATGATAGCTCACAATTGTCTGTAACTCCAGATTTAAGGGATCCAGTGCCCACATACACACACACATGTAGGCAAAATAGAAATTCACATAAATTAAAAAATTAATAAGTCACTAAAAGTGAGTGAATAGGGAGGAGCAGCTATGGCAGAGCCCTCTGAGTTAATGATGGCCAATTTTTCTGCTGGGATTTTTGTCTGGGGCAAACAGTGCCTAATCGGTAATTATGAGTTAAGGTGTTTGCTAGCATCCACAAAGCTCAGCTGTTGGTAGGAAAAGAATGCAGAATTGTTAATTGTCTTTGTGAGACCAAGAGACCACTAGAACAGGTCCTCACTCCAGATAGACATTCATTTGTACCTATTGCTTCAGTATTGTTCTTGGGTGGAATCATAAAGGCTATTATTTCTGCCCAGAAGAAAGATAGATGAGCTAAGATCTGAGTATTACAAAGCCTATGGCAATATTATGTCTCTAGTACATGGAATCCTGTAAAACAGTATCTATAGAGACAACTGTCAAAAAAGGACAATTCTTGAACAGAACACCAACAACTGAGGTTCTAAGATAAAAAATTGATAAGCAGGACCTCTTGAAACTAGAAAACTTCTGGAAGGCACAGGACATAGTCAGTAGGACCAAACAGCAACCTACAGATTGGAAAAAGATCTTCACTAGCCCTGTATCTGATACAGGGCTAGTATCCAATATATATAAAGAACTCAAGAAGTTAGACTCCAGCAAACCAAACGTCCCAATTATAAAATGGGATACAGAGATAAACAGAGAATTCTCAACACAGGAATCTCAAACATGCTTAGTCATCAGGGAAATGTAAATCAAAACAACCCAGAGATTCCACCTTACACCAATCAGAATGGCTAAGATAAAAAAACTCAAGTGACAGCACACGCTGGCAAGGATGTAGAGAAAGAAGAACACTTTTCCTTTGCTGGTGGGATTGCAAACTGCTACAATCACTCTGGAAATCAATCTGGTGGTTCCTCACAAAATTGGAAATAGTTCTACCTAAGACCTTGCCATACCGCTCCTGGACATATACCCAAAAGACATATACCCACCTACACAAGGAAGTGTGTTCCACTATGTTCATAGGAACCTTATTTATAATAGCCTGAAACTGGAAGGAACCCTGATGTCCCTCAACTGAAGAATGGATACAGTAAGTTTGGTTCATTTACACGATGGAATACTATTTAGCTATTAAAAATGAGGGCATCCTGAATTCTGTAGGCAAATGGATGGAATTAGAAAATAGCATCCTGAGTGAGGTAACCCAGACCCAAAAGGACATGCATGGTATGTACTCACTGATAAGCCAAAAAGTACAGAATACTCATGATACAACCCAGGAACCATAAGAAGTTAAACAAGAAGGAAATTTTTATAAGGATGTTTAAATCCCACTTGAAAATAATCAAGGGAAGGACATGAGTGGAAGAGGAGAGGGGAAGAAGAAAGGGGGGAGCAGGATGAGATATGGGGCAGACAGGTGAGAAGGCAAGAGGTCCAGAAGAATGAATGGAAATATGCAGCTGCCAGGGCTTAGGAGTTGGAGGTCGGGGGAACCTCTAGAAAGTCCTGGAAGTCTGGGATGTGAGAGGCTCCAAGAACATAATGTGGGTGACCTTAATTGCAATGCCCAACAGTGCAGAGATGGAACCTGAATAGCTCAACTCTAGTATTGGGGAATGCCTGGGCCAGGAAGCAGGAGTGGGTGGGTTGGGGAGCAGGGGGAGGGGGGAAAGGATAGAGGATTTTCAGAGGGGAAATTAGGAAAGGGAATAACATTTGAAATGTAAATAAAGAAAATATCTAATAAAAAATTTTAAATTAAAAAAAAAGAAGATTGGGACTAGGGTTTGGAGCAACATTTTGAATATAAATAAATAAAAGTGAACAAAGGAAAAGAAACATTTATAAATTCTTACTTTTGAAAATTACTTGTATTCAAACTTTAAAATAATTTAGAAATAAGTCACATAAAGAGACAAAAAAATCTACAGAAAGCAGAACAATTTTAAAATGAATAAAATTTCTATGGTAGTTTACATTTTACAGGACACCCTCTAGAATGTTGGCTTCTTTCAGCCTTGTGACGTTTTTAGTGACGTTGAAGCAGAGACAAGTGGGGACATGAATTCCCTTTCACTTGAGGAAATCAAGAATCAGAGTAGGAATCAATCTCAAAATTATATCTTCTAATAACCACTAGTCATTCTGACCTATAATCGACCCAGACTCAAGACCATCCACTCTGGGAAATAATATTATTTAAATGCCCATGAAAAATATTCTTGATAGTATAGAGTGTCCTTCTACACTTGTAAAATAAAGGTACACAAACCCAGTGTCTTTTACTAAATACTTGTGTTCACTGCCTATTTAAGGGAATGCTAAGAACCCCTGGTGATACTTTCACCATTTGAAAATTGTGTGTGTGTGTGTGTGTGTGTGTAAGCTGGGGAGTGTGCGCTAATTATTCTGTTTCTCTAGATAGTAAATGGAACCGGAATCTGGATTCAAGTACAGCTGCTTCCCTAACATCACCACCACACTGCCATACCCCTGGCAAGGTTCCAAATGCTTCCACATACATTGTACATCTTAGAGTCCTCATAAACGGGGCTAGCACATGTCTTCTTCTGATCCACAGATCCTACAACACCCTAAGCCTCAAAAATACCAATGTCCAAATGAAGGCATGAGCTCATGGTGTGCACCCACATTTGGGCTGAGAGTCAAGAATGTTAACTCTGCTGATTTTGAAATCGGGCTGTGCACACTGTTCAAACACAGGGAGGTGGAAGGACTGATAAGACACTTTGTGGGATGGAAATGAGTCTCAGGGAATCCTTACAAGGATAGCCTATGCAGTGACTCCTGATTGGGTCTTGTTTACAGGAATAACTCTGCCAAGTTCTTCTGGTTTAGTTTGTTTGCTTGTTTGTTCTGTTTGTGTTTGTGCTTTGTTTTGTTTTACATTTTATGCTTTCTGCTTTTCCCACATTTTATTAAAGGAGAAAAAAGTAGTGGTGGTAAGTCTCTAGAACATCTCCTTGTATTCCTTCCTTAAATGTGATATTTGATTTCCAAACACATGCCAGTATACATTGTTCCCACCATCCTAGCCAGGTTAGAAGCTGAAACCCTGATTTGTTTATCTTCCCACTTCCTCCAGTCTGTGGTGTTTGGATCAACAGCAATTTTCTGTTGACTATTATGGCTTCATTACATTTTGTTTGTAGTTTTCTGAGCTCTTCCATATGCAGAAACCACAGAATTTGAATAGGTTCATTAAGAATTGTACTCTCCGAGCCGGGCGTGGTGGCGCACGCCTTTAATCCCAGCACTCGGGAGGCAGAGGCAGGCGGATTTCTGAGTTCGAGGCCAGCCTGGTCTACAAAGTGAGTTCCAGGACAGCCAGGGCTAGACAGAGAAACCCTGTCTTGAAAAAACCAAAAAAAGAAAAAAAAAATGAAAGAAAAAGAATTGTACTCTCCATGTCAAAGCCAAGAATATGATTGTCTAAAGCAACAGGTAAGCCTTCTCTTGTTCAACTTACCTTAGCAACTGCTTCTTGAACCAACTTGTGAATTTTCTTAAGCATTACCAAGTAAATCATTACGATACTAAATCTAAAAGAGGTTAACCAGAACCATTTCACCAGACTTAAAATCCAGATTATTTCTATCCTGGTTGATCAATGGCTATGTAGTTTTAGCTGTATTTTCAGTATTTCTTCTGTTATCAGGTACTAACACCTTGTGTTTTCCAGCATTATCTCTATATTCATATCTAACAGCTAAAATAAGAAGCCAGGCAATTGCTTCTTGCTCATCCCGAATCTTGAAAAGACAATTAACACCACTGAGATTAGAAGACTTTGGTCCAGTCACTGTTGTGGTTGTTTCTCAAGTTACCTCTTTCTTCAGTCTTGAAGTGTCTGATATTCTGATCTTCAAGCCAAGAAATAAGGCTTCTAAATTCTTTTTCATCTTTTCAGTTGAAGACATACAAGTGGTTGTAGTAGTCTAAAGCCATGTGTTTGTGTTCAAAGAAGATGGACCACCCACCACCAATATCCAATCATGCTGGTCTCCCGACTCTCTGAGTGTAAATTCCAGGCCAGCAAGGGTTACATGGTAAGAATCTGTTTCAAAAAAATATGTAGGATATTTCTTGAGGTATACGGAATATAGGTAGAATGTAAATCTAGTTGAAGCTGGGAGCATAATTGCTATATATTTTACTGACATTGACCTGGGAAGACATCTATTGGAGATGTAGACTCTCATAAGTTCTAAGTTCAGACACAAGTAAAACACGATTGTGTGATTATTATTAAGCTATAGTGACACCCGAGAGAGAGAGAGAGAGAGAGAGAGAGAGAGAGAGAGAGAGAGAGAGAGAATGTGTTTCTAACACGCAGTTAAAGGTTGAGTATATGAGACAAATGGCCTCTTCATCACTTATGAAGATTCAAGAGCCTCTTTACAAAACCAAACAAAACAAAGCTGTAGCCTGAGAACCTAGTGGTTAAAGTCACAGAGACATTTGAGTTCAGTGCAGATTGGCTGGAAACACCTGTTACTCTGAAATAAGGGGAGGGATGATGATGCGTAGATTCCAATGATACGTGTCTGTTCAGAATCTCCTACCTCTCCTACCTCTCAGAGGTTGTTAAGGAGGATCACTCTACCCTTGTCAATGCTAAGACTTTCTCAGGCTGCAGGATGCCATAGAAATATCTTTACATAAAGCAATGGGTACCCCATATTATGACTGCCTTTGTTTCCTCTTTGAGTCCCAGCCTCCCACCTAAAGTTAAATTCCAAAAGGGGAGAGAGAGAGAGAGAGAGAGAGAGAGAGAGAGAGAGAGAGAGAGAGAGAGAGAGNACACCAGAGAACAGTAAAATCATGTTACAAAAATATTTTTCCCAAACTCTCTCATAATGCTTTAACTAAGGTTATAGTTTGCAAGCTGGAGGCCTCCAGTAGAGCATGGACTGGGATCTACTCTTTTTTTTTTTTTTTTTTTTTTTGGTTTTTCGAGACAGGTTTTCTCTGTATAGCCCTGGCTGTCCTGGAACTCACTTTGTAGACCAGGCTGGCCTCGAACTCAGAAATCCACCTGCCTCTGCCTCCCAAGTGCTGGGATTAAAGGCGTGTGCCACCACGCCCTGCTGGATCTACTCTTAGAAAGGCATATATATATATATATATATATATATATATATATATATATATATATATATATATATAATTGGTTCTATAGTCAATGTCTTGAAATACTTAAAATGAAATCCCTAAACAAGGTGCTTTACATTTTTTGTACTGAATCATGCAAATTATGTCATTATACTTGTTTGTAGCTTTACCTGAGGCATGACATTTAATAAGGAGGGTCTAAGGTGAGACTGGACTTCTGTTTCAGTTGAAGACAATAAACAGAATGTTGATTAAAGTCTAACTAGTTCATTGTATCCAAAGGCCCACTCAGGGGTCATTTTTCCATTTTCCAAATATTCTATTGGAATAACAAAATTAGCAGTGTAAAACCCACACTAGGAACTTAGTTTTCAAAGTAAGAGCTTCAGATAGGAAAGGACCATGCAGAAACCGCATTATCTGTTCATTTCTCATTCCTCTAGAGTTGAAATTGAAAAGCAATACTATATTCTAATGATGGTAGATATCAGTTCCTCTATGATGGTGGCTGAAGAATGTAGATCAGATGCATAGAAACACCCTTATTGTGTCTCTGTTGGATGTCTCAATATGACCTCCAAATAAATCAGATGGATCTCAGAGACCATATACAGAGTTTTATAATCCTAACTCAGCAATTTAATACTACCTAAGCTGAGTATAAATTCTGTGAGGAGTTGTTTTTCTTTGTTTTGGTTTGTTTGTTGTTTGTCTGTGTTTTGTTCTTTATTTGACATAGAAGACAGACAAGTTTTCGGGTTTATGGGGCCATTGACTTGAGGAATGTACTTTTGTTTAATCTTTTAATAGAGGAGGATCATAACTAATTAACACTCATGTGGGATGTGTAACAAAACTTATTTATAGTTTTACCTGAGGGTTATATGAACTCTTCTTTCTGTTCTTTGTTATTTTGCACATTTAAAATATAACTGAGTTGCTTATTTAACCCATAGGATGTTACACCATATGGACTGATGTTACTTTACATCAATAGCATGCTGATTAGACATGATGAGCAATAGATGGTTTTGATGCATGAACTTTTGATAAGACATTCATAGGTCTCCATTGTTCAAAGGGTAGAGGAGTGGTTCTCAACCTCTTTTGATCCTGTGACACTTTAATATAGTTCTTCATGATGTGCTGAACCTAACCATAAAATTATTTTTGTTACTACTTCATAACTGTAATTTTTGCCACTGTTATAAATCATAATGTAAGTATCTGTGTTTTCTAATGGTCTTAGGAGACCCCTGTGAAAGGGATGTTCAATCTTCAATGGGTTGAGAACCAGTGGGATAAAGGATAGGCCCTATGGAGATTCTTAACCTGGAACTATAATGAAACCTTTAGAAATCCATGTGATAGGACTTCGTAGGATATGCCTTCTGAAGAAGAAGAAAAGAGACCCTTGAGTTACTTATCACTATTAAGGAAACAGAGCCTAGCATCAGGTCTGAGTATTGGAGACAACATAGCCCATGGCTATTTAACACATTCTATGTGACAATAAAATTCAGGTGCATTGTAGAAAGAGAAACAGCATGGAACTAAACAAAAACCCCCTGGAATAATCAAGATATAAATCTTGGCACACTAGAGTAAGCCCAAGCCATATATACCAGAAAAACAAACAAACAAACAAACAAACAAACAAACAGTCTTTTGGTTAGATAGATTGTGGTGACACTGGAAAGTTGATTATGGAGCAGTAAAGTGAACCTATGTGTGGAACTGCATATCACCAGAAGTTACTCTAGTTCTTCTGAAGAATAATGATGCCATAGTATCAGGCAACCAAAAAGTAAACTAGTATACCCAGATTGACTGAGTCTAGCAGGATGAGAACCTAGTCAAGTGCTTGGGCAGTTACCCATATGTCCACTATCCAACCAACACCACCAGGAATCTTCTCCTACTATCCACTTGAGTTCAAATGAAACATGGAGAAAGATTGTCTCTACCCTTCCACGAAAAATGACCAACTACATATGCAGCAATTTGGGCATTCCTAGATTTATCTTTTAATACTTATCTATTTATCAGTACTGGGGGTTGAACTCATGGCTTTGTATTTGTTAGGCAAGTGCTCTGCCACAGATTTATAATCTGAAAGTGTTTTGAAAATTTGTTACACTAAGGATAAAACCATAAGAATCCATGGAGAGTAGCTCAATAGGAAAATATTACAAGGAAGTTAAGCTGGGATTTGTGCTTGTACTAACTTATTTTAGGAAGAGTTCAACGAAATGATTGTTTTCTTTGTCCTGTTGCTCTGTGACTGGGTATCATAATCTAAACTAAAAGACAGGATAGGAATCAAAGCTCAAAGCTCAAATTATGGGAAAGTGTTTATGTAGTATACATGAATCTCTGAGTTTGATCTCCTACACCTCAAAATGAAATGTGGTGGTACATGCCTATTGTCCCAGTGCTTAGGAAGTAGAGGCAGGAGGACCAGATACTCAAGATCACCCTCAGCTACACAGTGAGTCTGAGGCTAGACTGAGATAAGCAAGACACTGTCTCAAAAAGCAAACAAGAAAAAACAAAACAAAACCCAAAACCCAACCCCCCTAAAAAGGTAAAAATTGTATTATCCTGGGGTAAAGTAGGATCAGAAATAAGGCTATCTGAAGTTGGGGTAGGGTGTTGATGTAGCATTCCTCTTCTGACTATTCATAAGCAGTTATAGACTGACATTGTTTCATCTGGAGCCATCTCAGAACCGAAGGGACCTTGACTGACGCTGATCTTCACTTACTTCACTACCATATCCATATGTGATATGAACCATATGACATTAGTTCACTAGAATGACAAGAAGGCCTGTCTCTGAGTCCTACCCCAGCTCCTAGAATTCCAGCTTCAGCTGCAGGCACAGACCACTGCAGCCATCAGGAGCAGTTTGTTATTCTTGGAAGGTTAGACTTGTCTATGCCTGGACTTCCTTAGTATGGACATGGATTTGTCAAATGTCCAAAAGCAGCTTGGAACATCTTAGGGTTGATTTGGGGAGATACAGCAGCAAAAATGTGTTCTAGAAATTGTGAATAGTGAACAGTGAACTTGGTGAGGAAGAAAAAAGTCCCCCAAAGTAACAGATTCAACAGAGTCCTGACAGTGACCCATTACATGAATATGTTGTTAATGACTAAGACAGAAAGCAGGGAGGGGAGATTGGACCCAGAAACTAGTCATATAAAGACAGAAATTAGATGTGAAGATTTTAGTGTCAACGACAAAGTAAATGCATACAATACATCAACAAATATTCGCAGAACCTGGGAACAGAAATGATGTGAAATGAGAGGGACTGGAGAAAATGATATGAGAAATTCTCCTCAAATAGCTAGGAAGTGCTTTTCATAACTTCATTTTCATTTCTATTTTATGCGTATTAGTGTTTTGTCTCTGTACCAAATGCATGCCTGGTACCCAGAGAGGCCAGAAAAGGCTGTCAGCTCCCCAGGACCTATAGTGACAGACACATTTGTGAACTACTGCCTAGGTGCTGGCAACTGAGTCCCCATTCTCCAGAAGAACTCTTAACCATGGAGCCACCTCTCTGGCCTTTCTCGGGAGAGAGCTGATTTTGAGAATGAGAAAGAGGGATTCATCTGACTTGTAAGACAAAGAGCATGATGGGAGAATGGAGTCAGGCAGGGCAGGGCTGGGTTAATGGGTTGAAAGCAGAAAGTTCACCTGGGCCAAGGTGACTGAAGGAAGATGGCGCAAGCAGAAGACTTTCTTGAGGAGACAGGACACACCAGGCTAAGATCTTAATCAAAGATTCATGGAAATATTTTGGAATGCTTTAACCAGATGTGTGACAGGATCCACTTCACGTATTTTTAAAATAAAGATGCTGGCTTGTTTATAAGTCAGGAACGGGGGTAGAAGGATCAGTTAGAAAGCTCCTGTGATGTAGCATTTAGGTAACAATCCAAATCATACAAGACCTCACCCACCTTGTCAATGGGTTACATTGTCTGTCCTTATGTAGGTAGTGGCTGAGGAGGTGGATGACACATCCTTTCTCCTGCAGCTGGCATTCCAGTGTCTGACACTGTGTGACCTACCCTTTCCCCAAAACATATGTGGTCTGGAATGCTTCTAGCTCATCAAGATCAGTACTGGGGTACTATTACTAGACTATGTCTGTGCCGACACTCCCAATATCTGACCTCATGTCACAACTTTTGTAAGTCAAGTTCTAGTAACTGCTATTTATTCCCAATCTGACACTGAAGTGAAGTCATAAATGAAGGTGAGCAAGGGAGATTAGCCCTGCACATTCACATGTAACCTTTGTACTGGGTTTCTTACACTGGATGAAACAAAGGACAAAGGAAGGATGTCCTCAGTTACCCTTGACTGGTAGAGTTGCCCATGTGTTATTAGCACAGGATAATATATGCCAAAGGAACACAGATGGTTAAAAGCCATTAGTGGGTGGTATTGACACACTATTTAGTGACATTTCTGGGGGAGGCATGAACAAATATCTATTCATCCCAGATAGGACACCTATGGCAGAACAAGAAATGATGTTGTCCAACTCTGGCTTAGCGAACCAATGAGTTTATTGGGGTTACTTAAAGGAGGTCTGAAAGTCTCAACAGCAGTTGAGAGAAAGCCACTCTGCTTTGTTGAGCGCTCATTCGAGTTGCATGGGTGGGTATATAATGTGTAGGCAGGGCATAGGCAGCTTGTATGTAGGCAGCTTAGCCAAGCAGAGTCTCTTCCCGTCCATAGTTTATTACTATTTATATAGCATTGAGGAGTAACCATGTAAATCATTGAAGTTTCAAGAGCTTCATAATTCTTGTAATTTTCAATTATTTCTTAAGTTTGTTAGTTTTACATACTTTCTGATCCTTTATGAGGCCTGTCTTTTCTGTTGCATGGGCAAAGAAGGGATTTTTCAATTTGGAAGAATTTGCTACACAAAGCATCCTCATCCTATTGGTAACGCTATAACTTGAATGGTTTCTTGTGGTTTATTAAGCTGCCAAGATATTAAATATTACCATTTCCCAAAAGGGAATGGCATTTAATTAGGTACACTTGAGTAGCTATTTTCCTCATGCTACATGAAAGTTATTTGCCATTTATGTAGGTAAAGATATCCAAAGGGAGTTTAAAAGCAATCATGAAAATGTAGAACAACGTGACTTCTCATTTACAGCTAGGGGTTTTGTCAGAGATTTTTTTTTCTGCAGTTATTATATCAGAAAATATAATCTCAGAGGTATCAACCATCCTAGCAGGATCTCAATGAGATGATATAAAAAAGGAGCAAAGAAAAAAGAAGTAGTTACATGAAACTACCATGCTTGTTCCCTGAACTATAGTTTCTCATACATATGCCTCAAATGACTACTTCCTGGGCTAAGGGTAGTTCAGCTATAGAGTGCTTGCCTACCACCAAATACAAAGAAATGCATGAATAAATTTATACTGATGTTGCAAGCCTCAGAAGGAAAACTATTCGAAAGAACAAGAAGAAGAAAATTTGGGATGTCTTTAAAACACACATTTTGATTCAAGTTAGAGATTTTATTAAAGATATTTTAATATAGCCTTAAGCATGAGGCTTAGGAGAAGAGAGGCACTCAGAAGAAAGTTATGGATAAGGATTCCCTCAAGTGGGAGTTGCCCTTTTAATTTTATTATAGATGTACTACAACTGTGTTTTTAGGTAAAGATATTCTAATATGCTAGGTTAATGAAGGTTTGGGGTTTGGCTAACAAATTGGAACAATTTTGGTTAGACCATACCTTAAAGTTTAAATAAATAGTATAGAACAACTCAGGGACAAAAATTTATAGTGATAATTGATAGTGATAATTGATAATGTATCTAAGCCACTGTTGTATTAAATTTGTTTGGAAATAGAGAACAAAATGAACTAAATCGAATTCACTAAACACCCAAGCTATAAATATATACAAATTTTATGTCAGTATTCTTGGTGAAATTAGGATCCATTGTAATCTAATCTGGTTGTGGCCATGCCCTGCTCTCTTTCTGACCAAAGGAGATAGAATGGGGATCAGAAACCCTAGTTTATCTTGTGCTCAAGATTCCACACTGAAAACCTTTCGGTTACTCAAGTGGAGTATGCAGGCAGTGAGCTGAAGACTCTAGCCAGTTCTCAAGAGCCTCAGAAACCACTTCAGCCTGATGCTATTCTATCAAGTCCAGCCCCAAGATTGCTAAGAGGCTCATAAGAGAAAGGGTTTTGGCTCACAGTTCAAAATGCACCTATCACGCTGAAGGAAGAGCTTAAGATCACTAGGTAAAGCCTTTGAGAAAAGCCTCCCTCAGTGTCTGGTCATCTCACAACTGAGCAGAAAGGATATGGGACCACAAGGAGATGTGCAGATGAGAAAGGGCTTTCCATTTCCTTCTTGAGTGGCTCAGAATGTACTTCTCTTTGAGTGTTAGGTATCTGTGTGTAAAACCTGGACTTATTTACATCCAAGGAAATTTTGAGAATCTCTTGAGACTTGTTATGAATATTTTGCAGTTTTAAACACTATAATGATGGTAGGACATTTTCTCACTTTCCTCCCTATTTTCCCCCTAAACGAGTAACATAATCACATATTGTACTTAATCTCACCGCCTACCACTCAATCAGCTCAAACAGTTCCAACATACTATTAGGATTTTGGCCCTTAGCACTTGCAGCTTGAGATGGGAATGTCAAGACCTTGTTTGCATCACCCCTAGTCCTCAAAGGACTGGAGAGAGAGGAGTGGCAGGAGTTGTAGGAGGAAGACAGAGGCAAGGAGGAGGAGGAGGAGGGGGAGGGGGAGGGTGAAGGGGGAGAGGAAGAGGTGGGAGAGGACAAGAGCATGAGCAACAAGGACACAGAAAGGCTCAGATTATCCTGTAGTCCCCCTTTGCCTCTTTAAATGTCAAGGAAGACAGGCACAGAGAAGGGGTTGGCTAGCATAAGACATAGCTACACTCTCAGAGCATCATGCTTTATTTATCCCATTGCTTTATTATTTCTTAATTAGAAAAAAAAAAGATAGTTGCCATTTTAGAACCCAGTAAGTGTGTATAACACTACCTGACTGGTTTTCAGCTTAACAATTGGCCCATGGATTCTTTGCATTTGATATTTATCCTTTGATCTAGTTTGCAAATGCAGCTAACAAGTTGTACTTGAGTTGGTAACCCCGGTGGGTATCTATTGCAGCACACTGGCTCTGTGCTGTTAAATGGAGCATGTGCCTCTGTTTTAACAATAGTGCTCCTTATTAAGGAGACTCAGCGAGCTATTTAATTTGGTATAGGCCAATCCTAATTTTGCAGAGAGAACTTCTGGTACAAAAAAAAAAAAAAAAAAAAAAAAAAGCATGTGGAATCAGTGTCATGATGCAATAACTTTTCCCTGCAGCCCAAAGAAACAGCTTAAAAGCACTTTCAAAGAGAGTTAATATTTCTGGCTTGGATGCATCATTGGCTGCACAAGGTGATTTTACTGTGCATTATACTTTAATTATAACTGCACCATAGCCATCTGCTCCACTCCATTCCCTAATTATAGATGCAAAAAGCATTTCACAACTCCCACTCATAAAAAAGATCTGAAGGATTTCATGGCAGACTTGCTCTGAGCACCTCCCGCCTCTTTTGGCCTGTGGATGCTCTTTTCCATGGTCCATCTAAAGAAACCCAGGAAACATTTGGGAAATAGAGACCACTGTTTAAGACTTGGGGTATCTGAGTTTCTTTCATCCATTAGACACTTTCTTCTTCTATTGTTACATACATGCCAGCCAGCTTTTCTCGTGCAGTAGTCACATGCAACTTCCTGTGCAATTACCTTTCTGTATGTGTTGTCTCCATTTTAAAACTAGTTCTGTTATGTACTATACCATCACTTTAAGCATCTCTCCAAATCTGGGGAGTTTTATGTCCTGTGTTTTCAGTGGGAAAAAAAGAGATTCTGAGAGTTTCTTAGTTCACTCTTAGGTGAAACAGTGAGTAGACTTGAAGGTGTCATAGTGGGTTCAAGTCCATAATCCCCCCTTAGGTTTTTGTTTATTCTAAAGAGAAATTAAGTAGCATAAATTGGTGAAAGAAAACAGGTATCTTTAGAGTTGGGCCAAATCATAGGATCAGTTCTAATTTCTATGCTTTGCCTACCACCATTTTACAATTTATAGATATCCAGGAGTCAAAAGCTAGAGCACACGTATATTTAGCTATAGAGCCAATCCTTTCTTAGGACAAAGGATTTCAGGGCCTGGTGTTTGTTATAGAGATGTTTTTGTTCAAGTCCTAGGCTAGAAAAATGGGGTTGATAATGATTCCCCACTGTTGAAACAGACAGGAAAGTCAGATTTGTGGAATATAATATTACTACCTGTTCCTGGTCTGGCAGAGTTCTTTCTCCCTAAAAGCATTCATCTGGCAGATGTAGAGTGTAAAGCCCTTTGTAGTTTTCTTTGGGATGCAGTTTTAATTCAGATCCCTGCATGATGGTTAAATACATTAATTTTATGAGGGAAAGCCTAACTGAAATGGAGGCATATGTGTGTGTGTGTTCCTTCACATGATTTTAACATGGATGCAGGGATAGAAAGCTACACTTGCAGGTACAGAATTTCACTTCCCAATATGCACTGCTTCTATGTGTCATCTGAAATCCCCTCTTGGGTGCCAGAAGCACTATAACTAGAACCAGTTCACGCTGCTTCACATGAGTACCGCTTTACCTCCCCACACTCAGTGACTTGTGTGGTAGACTGAATCTTACTATGACAGGGCAATTCCAAGTTTTACTATCTGCCTTGCAGTGTGCCTGCCCATCATTTATAAAATGCCACTGAGGTAAGAATCAAATAAAATATTTTGAGCAGGATGACTCCTTCATTTCTGAATATGCACTTTAAGAATTTAGACACAATTTGTAATAGGAAAAGCAGAGTTAATAAACAAAGGAAGTTGCTCTAGCAACCTTCTAAAGATAGGATATTAACCTTAAACCTTAACCATCTATAAGTAATACATTCAAGATCTTTTGATGTGACTTCTAGTTTTGATATTTCTTCATGGTTTCTAAAGAAATCTGGAAATTTCCAATGTTTAGGGAAGCTGCATGGCAATTTTTTCTAGTCCCAATACAGAACACTGGAGGATAAGCACTTTGAAACATGCTTTTCTGGCATGTGAGTTAATGCCTTTCTGGAAACCACATCAGGATATTCTCAAGAATGAATGCATATGTGTCCCCTTTCTCATGAGTCAAAGAGGCAAATGCTTTGGATATACCAGGTTTTTCTCTCCCTTCCTTCCACATTCTTGGACCTTCTATTAACTACAAATGTTAACTGTTTGTAAAATTACTATTCAAGGATAGTAATAAGATCTTTAAAAGCCCATACTCAATTTGGACCACAGGAAGGCTTCTGATATCAACCCCAATAACAAAAATAAAAACAGTGACTTTCTAGGCAGAAAAGGAAGCTTAAGCTTTTGATTAAAAATATCTAGTAAAAATATCTATTCACAAGTCGACAGAAGCAAATATCCTAAATTCTGGCATATGTTATATTGATTGGAGCATCAATTAGACTTCCGGTATAGCAAAGACAGCTGCATCAGATGGCATATTTGATTCTTGATGCACATTCAAATTCGTATGTGTGCTGAACTCAAAATATGTTATTTGTGGTGGTCTCAAAATTATCCAAGTTGATAACTATTAATATCAAATTGACAGATTCTACATATAACAGTTTGCCTTTCATTGAGTCTACCTTTAGGAAGTCCCTAAAAACTAATTCATCCAAAATTCTGTTAACATGTATTGGGAGCTTTAGTGTCCTAGATCTAACATTAACCAGCCCACCTAGAAAAGTAGATCTGAGTGTAGAGAGACATGAATTGCAGGGACTAAGGGGATTTGGCAGTGAGCTGCCTACTGGAGCTCCATGCTGTCTATTTGCTGTCATAGCTCAGGCAGCTTTTCCTTTCTCCTAGGTTCAATTATCAAACAAGATCTTTCAACTACATATAATCTAACTGCATTTCTCCAACCTGCTCAGTTACGGTTTTGTGAGGATCTGAGTATTCATTTTAGAGTAGGGAAAATTGGATTAACAAAATAAAATACTCAGAGACTAGAGTGAGTGTACTTTAACTGGAGCTGTGGGGGTGGCTTGGTGGCCTGGATTACTTCTTATAAACATAAGGAAATGATTTGGACTCATAACTCCCATAAAAAGGCCAGAAATGGACAGGCAACACTCTGGTAAATCCAACTCTGAGGACTGTGTACCAGGGAGAAGCCAGGAAGACCTTTGGGGCTAATTAGCCAATTGGCCTGGCTCAAAACTGGCAAGCTCTAGGTTCAGTGAGAGAAACTTTCTCAAGGGAATAAGACAAAGTGATGGAATAGTACACCAGATGTCCTCCTATGATACACACACACACACACACAGAGAGAGAGAGAGAGAGAGAGAGAGAGAGAGAGAGAGAGAGAATTTACTTTGTTGGGGGGAAATGAAATATCTTCAAACCACAGGGTTAAGAAGCTACCAAAGAAATGGATACAGGACTTAGTACTTTGTCCTTAGACTAGAAAACTTTCTTGAACAAACCAAAAAACTAAAATTTAAATTAGCATTGTTGAATCTGTTAGAGGTTTATTTCTTGGTCAATCCCTTAATCTGTCGTCCCTCAAAATCTATTCTGAGAGGTAACCTGCCTGTAAGCCAGCCATCCTGAAAGGCACCACTGTGGCTCAGGATGATCTTTCAGCTGGCATGGCCGTTCTCTTTGTATGTTCTTTCCTCGGAACAGGAAGTTTATCAATGTGTGTATTTCTGCAGGTCCTTTGGTTTCAAGTGGAGGATGATAGTTGTTGAGAAAGAGAGGTTTTTGAGAAATCAGGGTGTAGTCACAAGACCAGTGTTGTGGTAAAGCCCTTGGGGTAAGTGGCAGAGAAAGTTCATAGACTCTGAAGCTTAAAGGTATTGCTTACCTGTCCATGCTCATTTAGATGCCATTGTATTATTAAGATGGTTAAATAGTGGGCAGTAGCAAGAAACTAGTCAAAGTAAAGAAATGTGTAGGTAGATTCTGAGAACAGAGAGCAGAAAAACAACAGAGGAAAAGTGTGATCTACATCCAAAGAAAGATAGGAGAAACTGATATGGGAGGCAGCAGACAATGCTGAAGCAAACTGCAGAAACTGAAAATTGGATGGAAGCAAGATCTGAGAGTTGGGGGCTGGAAGAATGGCCCAACAGCTAAAAGCACTGCCTTCTATTCGAGAGGAAGTGTGTTCCATTCCAGCACCCACATGACAGCTAACAACTGTCTATAACTCCAGTTCCAGAGGATATGCCTTTTCTCCAACATACACATGGGGCACAGACATATATATGTAGGCAAAAAGCCAATGAACATAAATAAGAATCAATAACCCTTAAAAACCTAAGCCAAGAATTCTATGCCACAGTGCTCCATACACAAATACCGTTGGGAAAGACCTGGTCTCCTAGGAATGTCAGCACGCCTGTGAGCACAGCTAAGACCACCACTTTTGCTCAAATTCCTGGCCTAAGAGGGACCTACCCAGACCCATCCGGGACACAGGAACCAAGGAACAGCAAGGGACAGGATCATTCCGGTTTCCATCTGTACCCTGGAGCTGACCCTGTGCCACAGCAATCCATACCCAAATTTCTCCCAGAGAGAACTGTGTCTCAGACAGTACTGAGACACAGGCTTGAAGGAAGGACAAGCTACAAGTTAGAGAAAGCAAGACCAGTTAACACCAGAGATAACCAGATGGCAAGAGGCAAGAGTATGAAAATAAGCAGCAGAAACCAAGTCTACTTGGTATCATTGGAACCCAGTTCTCCCACCACAGCTAGCCCTGGATATCCCAACAACCAGAAAAGCAAGACTATGATTTAAAAATCACATCTCATGATGATTCTAGAGAACTATAAGAAGGACATATATAACTCCCTTAAAGAAATATAGGAGAACACAAGTAAACAGCTAGAAGCCCTTAAAGAGGAAACACAAAAAATCTCTTAAAGAATTACCGGAAAACACAACCAAACAGGTTAAGGAATTGAACAAAACCATCCAGAATCTAAAAATGGAAATAGAAGCAATAAAGAAATCACAAAGGGAGACAACCCTGGAGATAGAAAACCTAGGAAAGAGATCAGGAGTTATAGATGCAAGCATCACCAACAGAATACAAGAGCTAGAAGAGAGACTCTCAGGTGCAGAAGATACAAATAGAAAACATTGACACAACAGTTAAAGAAAACACAATAGACAAAAAGCTCCTAACCCAAAACATCCAGGAAATCCAGGACACAATGAGAAGACCAAACCTAAGGATGACAGGTATAGAAGAGAGTGAAGATTCCCAACTTAAAGGGCCAGTAAATATCTTCAACAAAACTATAGAAGAAAATTCCATAACCTAAGAAAGAGATGCCCACGAGCATACAAGAAGCTTAAAGAACTCCAAGTAGATTGGACTAGAAAAGAAATTCTTCCTGTCACCTAATAATCAAAACACCAAATGCACAAAACAAGGAAAGAAATTAAAAAGAGTAAGGGAACAAATTTCAAGTAACATTCAAGAGCAGACCTATCAGAATTATACCATACTTCTCACTAGAGAATATGAAAGCTAGAAGATCCTGGGCAGATTTTATACAGACCCTAAGAGAACACAAATGCCAACCCAGGCTACTTAAAACTTTCAGTTACCCAGAAAAACTCTCAATTACCATAGATGGAGAAACCAAAATATTCCATGACAAAAATGAATTTACACAATATCTTTCCACACATCCAGTGCTACAAAGGATAATAGATGGAAACTCTAACGTAAGGAAGGAAACTACTCCCTAGAAAATGCAAAAAAGTAATCTTTCAACAAACCCAAAAGAAGATAGCCACACCAACATAAAAATAACATCAAAAATAACCAGAAGCAAAAATTATATTTCCTTAATATCTCTTAATATCAATGGATTCAACACCCCATCAAAAGACATAGACTAACAGACTGGCTACATAAACAGGAACCAAAATTTTGTTGCATATAGGAAACCCATCTTGGTGAAAAATATAGACACAACCTCAGAGTAAAAGGCAGGAAAACAATTTTCCAATCAAATGATCCCAAGAAGCAAGCGAGAGTAGCCATTCTAATAGCGAATAAAACTGACTTTCAAACTAAAGTTATCAAAAAAGTCAAGGAGGGATACCTTATACTCATCAAAGATAAAATCTATGAAGATGAACTTTAAATTCTGAACATCTATACTCCAAATGCAATGGCATCTGTATTCATTAAAGAAACTTTACTAAAGCTCAAAGCACACATTGCACTACACACAATAATAGTGGGAGACTTCAAAAAATCATTCCTATCAATGGACAGATCATGGAAACAGGAACTAAATAGAGACATAGTGAAACTAACAGAAGTTATGATGCAAATGGATTTTACAGACATCTATAGAACATTTTATCCTAAACAAAAGGATATACCTTCTTCTCAGCACCTCATGGTATCTTCTCCAAAACTGACCATATAATGTGTAATAAAACAATCCTCAACAGATACAAAAATATAGAAATGATTCAAAGCATCCTATCAGATCACCATGGATTAAGGCTGATCTTCAATAACAACATAAATAATACAAAGCCAAAATTCACGTGGAAGCTGAACAACACTACTCAATGATACCTTGGTCAAGAAAGAATTAAGAAAGAAATTAAAGAGTTTTTATAGTTTAATGAAAATGAAGCCACAACATACCCAAACTTATGGGACACATTGAAAGCAGTCCTAAGAAGAAAACACATAGCTCTGAGTGCCTCCAAAAAGAAACTGAAGAGAGCATACACTAGCAGCTTAAGAGCACACCTGAAAGCTCTAGAACAAAAAGAAGCAAATATGCCCAAAAAGAGTAGACAGCAAGAAATAATCAAACTCAGGGCTGAAATCAACCAAGTAGAAAGAGAAAGAACTACACAAAGAATCAACAAACTCAGGAGCTGGTTATTTGAGAAAAATCAACAAGAGAGATAAACCCTTAGTCAGACTAACCAGAGGGCACATAGAACATATGCAAATTAACAAAATCAGAAACAAAAAGAGGGATATAACAACAGAAACTTAGGAAATTAAAAAAATAATCAGGTCCTACTACAAAAGCTTATATTCAACTAAACTGGAAAATCTGGATGAAATGGACGATTTTTTTAGACAGATACCAAATACCTAAGTTAAATCGGGATCAGATAAACCATCTAAATAGTCCCATAACCCCTAAAGAAATAGAAGCAGTCATTAAAAATCTCCCAACCAATAAAAAAAAAAATTTCTGAAACAGGTGGGTTTAGTGCAGAATTCTATCAGACTTTCAAAGAAGACCTAATACCAATACTCTTCAAACTATTCCACAAAATAGAAACAGAAGGACCACTACCCAATGCATTCTATGAAACCACAGTTTGACTCTGCATTCTCCCTTGGAGACAGAATGGTTTCTGTCTAATCAGGAACTTTTGACAATTTCCTTTCATAGAGGACTTTTTCATAAGGGATTTTTTTCTACTTTTATGATGTTTAATGTTCCAAATAAATTTTAAAAACTGGTTGAGTGCATACTACTTTTAGCTTCAGAAGATATCATGTATACTTAAGAGGCATTTAACTACTATAAATTATTTTGATGACTTAAAAATGTCAATACTGAGTTGTATACGTTACAATAAATTTAATTAGTTTAATAATAATAAAAAAACTCAAAACAAACAAGGATCTGAGGACTGGATGGGCTTTCAGGTAAATGTGGACCTTGTTTAACCTGTTTTAATCTTCAGTTTCTACTCTCATATAGTCAGGCTTGTGACACCCAGAACATTCCTTTATTAGGTATACCTGGATGCCTTGGGAAAGCTCTATAAAAGTGGGGTTTGTTTGTTTGTTGAGACAGCATTTCACAATGGCTGTTCTAGCACTCACATGTAGATCAGGCTGGCCTCAACTCACAGAGATTCACTTGCCTCTGCCTCCCAAGTGCTGGGATTAAAAGCATACTTCACTATGCCCAGCTGAAAGTATTTTTGTTTTTTTCTTGGAACTCTGCAAGAGCTAATTACCTGAGGCCTCCATGGTTCATCTCCTAGATGCAAGAAACTCCATGCTCTTTTGGTTTTGCTCTCAATCCAAAAAATCCAGGCAAATGCAACACTTCTCTGAGGCTGCACCTTCCAAATCCCTATTGATTTTATATGCCTTGTGTCATAAACTAGGCTGTATGGGTCTCTTCTACTGGCATTGGTAGTCCCATTAGACCCGATCCAGGTTCTCAATAGACAAGATTTGGTAGCATCTGAGGATTTGCTTTGGTATTGCAGCAAGTGTTTATTGGCCAGGAGGTATTCATCCTATCTCAAGGGTTACAAGATTTCCCACCATTGAAATAATCTTCTATTGCATGAACTTGCTTTGACATTTGGTCATCAGATGTTTTCTTTTCTTGAGTTTGCTAGAGGATTACAGCACTTTTAAACCTACCAGTTATTGTTGTCTTTCAGCAGTTTGCAGAAGTATTTGGCCAGAATGTCTTCAAATATTTCTTTGCATCACATTGTTCTCCTTCTTTCATCAAACCATGCCTATGCCAGGAACATCCTTTTTTTTTTTTTTTTTTTTTTAATCTTGTTACACATTCTTTTATTTCTCTTCTCATCAGAGTTTTTGACCCTTCAGTTGGGATGTTTCTGACTAGCTACCATCCAGTTTTCTACATCTCTATTGAAATTGATTATTATTGCCTTTACGTTTTCAAAATACTAAGCCTTGTTAAGCTTTTGAGTATCTGATAATTATACCATTTGGGGTACCTATAAGTCTGCTTTGGTCTACACTTTTTCTTCCATTTTTCTTAGTTTTAAGCCACTTGTTCTACTTTACCATGTACTGTTATTTTAAAATTTTATCTTAGTTATTTTGGATTGAAAAAAAAAAAAAAGCTTCTAAAGGATGATACCACAATCATCCATTGGATGGAATTTGGCCATCACCTTAGCCCTGTCAAGGACTGTCTTTGGATTTGGTCAACTACAAATTCCTTGTCTGTATGCTAGGGGTCTTGCTCTTAGCACAAGGCCTTAGTCTTCCAAGGCCTCTCTGAAAATCACAGAGGAAAGCAAGCCTTCTTCAGGGTTGAGAGAGGTTGAATTCCATTCTCTGTGATCACATGATTTTATGGAAACTTAGCTTTTCAGTTGTGCCTTCAGTCTCTGACCTTCTATTTCTCATAGATTTCAGGTTTTATTTCTCACATTCACTTTAAATTCTAATTTCAATAGAATATTGGTACAGGTGTTGGAGTTGATTGTAGGGCCCCACTTGGTGAAATTTTGCTTTCTGCTTGGCACCTTTAGTGTCTCCAGTGTGCAAACTGGAACATTGTTCTATGAAGAATGACAGGGTAAATTTAGAAATCAGCATTTGTTGTGTTTTTATTGCTTAAGACTGAAGAGTTCTCACATAAGGCTTGCATCATTTAATTTTAAATAATTCCAAATATTTACTTTATATCTGAATCTCAGTTTTGATGTTCATCCAAGGCTGGCCTTAAATTCATATCCACATACCTTAGCCTTGAGCACATACTTCCAATGGTTAAATTGTCTTCAGTAAGAAGGTTAGCATGATACAAACTATGCGATCTTGGAAAACAGAAGTTAATTAAACGAAGATATGTAAACAGATGTTAATGAACAATTCCTGTGGAATTTGACTTAATAATAACCTGTATAAAATTTTCACTTACCTTCCATGTTAATTATTCAAATATTGAAATAGCTTAGAAAAGGGGGTGTTGCAGGAAATCTCCACCTAAATATACCCCGTAATGAAAACACAACACAATTAATATGAATACATGCTGTGTGCCTGGATTGGGCAGATCTACCACTACACTACCATCTTCCACAGCTTATGAGACCCCTTAGAACTTGCAGTTTCACCAGGCCATGTGCTTCTGTTCCTCTTTTCTTTTTCCTCCTCCTCCTCTGCGTCCTCTCCCTCTTCCATTTTCTCCTTCTTCTCTCTCTCCACCTTCCTCTCCACCTTCCTTTTATCTGCCCAATCATCAGCTCTCCTTTATTTTACAAATTAAGGTGGGAAGCAGGTTTACAGAAAATCACCTGAATGCTGACTCATTCCTTGTTCACAGCCACTCACAGGAGAATGGAATTAATATCAAATAGAATTAGCCCCAAGGCTATCCACAACAAGGGGGCATTTGTATAAATTGTTTATTAAATAGAAATTATGAATATGTTATCAAACAAAAATAAATTAATTGAACATAATAATTGAAGCACTCATATGCATCTGTGAATGAACTTCATATTTGGATCTTAGTCTCTAAGAAACCTAGGTAAAGAATGATGTATCAATGGATAAATTTCATTATCAGAAAAGAAGCAAAGTGAATGCCAGCTACACTTCCATACTACACAGTTTCAAATAAAAAGATTTTAATTTTTCTTAAATTTATTTGATAATAAATATATTTATTATTAATCACATATAGCTCTTTGGTGGTTCAATCTCTGTCAGCCCCCATGAGCCTGGGTTAGTTGATTCGGTAAGTCTTTTTGTGGTGTCCTTGACCCCTCTGGCTCTTTCAATCCTATCCCCTATTCTACAACCCTACCTGATATTTGGCTGTGGGTCTCTGTATCTGTTCCCATCTGCTGCTGGATGAAGTCTCCTGGGAGACAGTTATGCTAGGCTGCAAGCATAGCAGAGTATCATTAATAGTGTCAGAGGTTGGCTCTCTCTCATGGGATGGGTCTCAAGTTGAACCAGTCACTCTTTGACCCTTTCCTCAATCTCTGCTCTTTTTCCCTACACATCCTGTAGACAGGTTCTGTTTTCGGTTGAAGGTTTTGTGGCTGAGTAGATATCCTCCTCCCTCCACTGGAAGTTTCTATTGGCTATAAGAGGTAGCCACTTCAGTCTCCATAGCCCCTGATACTAGGCATCCTAGCTAGGGTAACCCCCAGAGACTCCCAGGAACTTCTCTTTCCCAGGTCTGCTAGTCCTAGAGAAGGCCCCACTGATTTTTACTCTCTCCTCCAGTCCTCTCCCAACCCTCATCTCCCAACCTTCATCTCCCAACAACTGATCCCCATCATTGTTCAGCTCTATACCCCCTCTCCTCCCAATTTCCTCCATCCCTCCTCCTTCAATGTGTCTTTTATTTCCTATTCTGAATGAGATCACATTTCCTCCATTGGGCCCTCATTATTACTTAGTTTCTTTGGGTCTAGGGATTGAAGAATGGCTACCCTGTACTTTGTGGCTAATGTTTATTTTGGCGTACATACCATGTGTGTTTTTCTGGGTCTGGATTACCTCACTCAGGATAATATGTTCTAGTTCCACCCATTTGCCTGTACATTTCATTTTATTAGTATTTCATTGTATAGATGTACCACCTTTTCTTTATCTGCTATTCAGAAAAGAGACATCTAAATTGGTTCCAGTTTCTGGTTACTATGAACATAGCGGAGCAAGTATCCCTGTGATATGGTGGAGCATCTTTTCAGTATATGCCTAGGAGTGGTATAGCTTAGTCTTGAGGTAGAACTATTTCCAACTTTCTGACAAACTACCAAGTTGATTTACAAAGTTGTTGTATAAGTTGAACTCCAACCCCACCATCCTAGCCCACATTCTCACCAACATCTGCTGTCACTTGAAGTTTTGATCTTCGCCATTCTGACTGGTATCACATGGAATCTCAGAGTCATTTTGATTTGCATTTCCCTGATGAACATTTCTTTAAGTGTGTCTTGGACTTTAGAGATTTTTCTAATGAGAATTCTCTGTTTAGCTCTGTACCTCGTTTTTTAATTGCACTATTTGGTTTGTTGGTGTCTAGTTTGTTAATATTGGATATTTGTCCTCTTTCTGATATACAGCTGGTAAATATCTATTTGCATTCTGTAGGGTGCCATTTTCTCCTTTTGATGGTGTTCCTAGCCTTGTGGAATCTTTTCAGTTTCACGAGGCCCCATTAATTGTTGATCTTAGTGATTTAGGAATTTGTCTCCTGTGCAATGTGTTCAAGGCAGTTTCCCACTTTCTCCTCTATTTGGTTTAATGTGTCTGATCTCATGTTGTGTTCTTTGATCAACTTAAACTTGAGTTTTGAGCATGGTGATATGGGTCTAACTGCATTCTTCTGCATCCAATTTGACCAGCACCATTTGTTGAAAATGCTTTTTTCACCTTTGTTTGGTTTTGTAGTTTTATTTTGTTTTGTTTTGTCAAAAATCAAATGATTCTTTGTATGTGAGTTTATTTCAGGGTCTTCAGTGTATTCCATTGATCAACCTGACTTTTTAATGTCAATATTATCCAGTTTTTATTACTATTGTTCAGTAATACCCTTTAAAATAAGAGATGGCAATTCCTCCAGAAATTCTTTTATTGTAGAAAATTGTTTTAGCTATGCTGGGTTTGTTGTTGTTGTTGTTGTTGTTACTTTTGCATATGAAGTTGAGAATTGTTCTTTTAAGGTCTGTAAAGAATTGTGTTGGAATTTTTATGGGAATTGCATTGAATCTGTACATTGCTTTTGGTAAGATGGCCATTTTTACTCCATGAGCATGGGAGATCTTTCCAGCTTCTGGTATCTTACTCAGTTTTTCTTCAGAGACTTGTCATACAGTTATTTTACTTGCTTAGTTAGAGTTATAAGATATTTTACCATTATTTACAGCTATTGTAAAGGATGTTGTTTTCCTTATTTCTTTCTGAGACCATTTATTGTTTGTAGGAAGAAGAGCTACTTTTTTTTTCCTTTAGTTAATTTTGTATCCAGCCACATTGTTTAAGGTGTTTATCAGCTATAGGAGTTCTCTGGTGGGATGTTTGGGGTCATTTAAGTATACTATCATATCATCTGCAACTACTGATACTTTGACTTCTTCATTTTGAATTTGTATCCTCTTGATCTCCTTTAGTTTTCTTATTGCTGTAGGTAGAACTTCAAGTGCTATGTTGAATAGTTATGGAGGGGGTGGGCAGCCTTGTCTTGCCCCTTGATTTTAGTCTAATTGTTTTAACTTTCTTTCCATTTAATTCAATATTAACTATTGGTTTGTTCTATATTGCCTTTATTATGTTTAGGTATGGACCTTTTATCAGTGATATCTGTAAGACTTTTATCATGAAGTGGTGTTGGATTTTGTTAAAAGCTTTTTTTGTATCTAGTGAGATGATAATGCAGTAGTTTTGTTTCAGTTTGTTTATATGATAGGTTATGTTGATGGATTTTTGTATAGTGAACCATCCCTGCATCTCTGGGATGAAGTCTATGTGATCATTTGTGGATGATGTTTTAGTTGAGTTTTTAGATTCAGTTTGCAAGTATTTTATTATTTTTGCATCAATGTTCATAGAGAAATTGGTCTGAAATTCTCTTTCTTTCTTGAGTCTTTTTGTGGTATAGTTATCAGGGTGACTGTGGCCTGATAGAGTAAGTTTGACAATGTTCCTTTTGTTTCAACTTTGTGGAATTGTTAAGGAGTACTGGCATTATCTCTTCTTTGAAAGTATTATAGAATTCTGTGTTAAAACCATCTGGCACTGGGCTTCTTTTGGTTGGGAAATTTTAATGACTATTTCAATTTCTTGGGGGGCGGGGTCAGAGAACTGTTTACATAGTTTACCTGATCTTGATTAAACTTTTATAAATCAAGAAAATCACCTATTTTGTTTAGATTTCCCAATTTTGTGGACTACAGGATTTTCAAGTAAGACCTACTGATTCTTTGAATTTCTGCAGTGTCTGTTGTAATATCCCCCCTTTCAATTCTTATTTTGTTGATTTGGATACTTTTTTTGCCTTTTAATTAACTTGGCTAAGGATTTGTTTATCTTATTCACTTTCCCAAAGAACCAGCTCTTGGTTTTGCTGATTCTTTGCATTGTTTTCTCTATTTCTCATGGATTGATTTCAGTTCTGATTTTATTTCCTGCTCTCTACTCCTCTTGGCTGTGTTTGCTTCTTTTTGTTCTAGAGTTAGCATGTGTGCTTTTAAGTTGCTAGTGTGAGATCTCTCTGGTTTCTTTAAGAAAGCACTTAGTGCTATGAAATTTTCTTTTAACACTACTGTTATTATGTCCCATAAGTTTGAGTATGTTGTGCCTTTGTTTTCATATAATTCTCAAGAGTCTTTAACTTCCTTTCTTCCTTCCTTCCTTCCTTCCTTCCTTCCTTCCTTCCTTCCTTCCTTGACCCAGTGGTCATTCTCTAGAGAGTTGTTAAGTTTCCATGAGTTTGTAGAATTTCTCTTATTTCTGTTGTTGCTGAATTCCAGTTTTAATTCATGGTGATCTGAAAAGATATAAGGGGTTATTTCAATTTTATTGTATCTGTTGACTCTTGCTTTGTGGCTAATTAAGTGATAATTTTTGGAGAAGGTTCTGGGATGTGCAGAGAAAAAAGTGTTTTGTTGAAATGTTTTATAGATGTTGGCCAGGTCTATTCAATTCCTAACTTCAGTTAGCTTCATTATTTCTCTGTTTAGTTTTCTTCTTAATGAAGTTTCCAATTATTAATGTCTGGAGTTAGATCTGTAAGTTAAGCTTTAGTAATTTTCTTTTATAAGTGTGAGTTTGCTTGCTTTTGCAAAATAGATCTTCAGAATTGAGACATCCTTTTGGGAGTTTTTTCCTTTACTGAATATTAAGTGTCCTTCCCCATCTCTTTATATTCCTTTTGTTTGAAAGTTTATTTTATTAGATATTATAATGGCTATTCCTGCTTACTTTTTGAGTCAGCTTGCTTAGAAAGCCTTTTCCAACCCGTAGATCTGAAGTAATATTTATCTTTGTTGCTGAGGTGTGTTTCATATGTAACAAAATGAAGGATCCCATTCTTTAATCTATTCTGTAGCCTGTATCTTTTTATTGGGGAATTAAGGCCATTAGTGTTGAGAGATATTAGTGACCAGCAATTGTTAGTGTTATTTTGATATTGTACTGGTAGTGTGTGTGTGTGTGTGTGTGTGTGTGTGTGTGTGTGTGTGTATGTGTGTGTGTTTCCCTTCCTTTGATTTGGTGATGTGTGATTATTTATTTCCTGTACTTTGGGAAGAGGGATGTTAGAGTTCTCCTTCTAGTATCTTCTATAGGATTGGATTTGTGCATATATATTGTTTAAATTTAGTTTGGATATGGAATATCTTGTTTTCTCCATCTATTGTGATTGAAAGTATTTTCGGGTATAGTAGTATGGACTAACATGTATGATCTCTTGGCGTGCGGCCTTAAGAATCTGAGTTGAGAAGTTAAATATAATTCCAGTATGTCTGCTTTTATATGTTAATCTTTTTTCACTTTCAGCTTTTAATATTCTTTCTTTGTTCAGTACATTTAATGTTTTGATTATTATGTGGCAAGAGGATTTTTCTTTTCTGGTCCAATCTATTTGGTGCTCTGTAAGCTTCTTATATGGATATAGGCACACCTTTCTTTGGGTTGGGAAAGTTTTCTTCTATGATTTAATTGAAAATATTTTATGGGCCTTGTAGCTAGAAAACTTCTCCTTCTTCTATTCCTATTATTCTTAGATTTGGTCTTTTCATGGTGTCCCATATTTCTTGAGTGTTTATTTCATGATCATTTTAAATTTAGCAGTTTCTTTATCTAATCAATTTATTCAAATATATCTTCATTGTCCAAGAGTCTTTCTTTTGTTTCTTGTATTCCATTGATGATGCTTGCATCTATAGTTCCTGTTCTCTTCCCTAGGTTTTCTATCTCCAGAATTTCCTCAGTTTGTGTTTTCTTTATTGCTTCTATTTCTATTTTCTGTTCTTGGACAGTTTTATTCATTTCTTCAAATGGTTTGATTGTATTTTCCTATGTTTCTTTAAGAAATTTATTTATTTCCTCTTTAAAGGTCTG
>CACVCL010021754.1:0-55376 GCA_902729485.2 Mus minutoides
TTTTTTTTTTTTTCCATATCATGATATGAACTCACTTTCTAGGCCCTAAAATCTTGTACTCATGGAATCTGTGCACCTTTTCAGCTATTAGAATCACAGAGAAAGATTGATGTCCTCAGAAGATCAAAGGAAGCACAGCTCACCCAACTGCAGTGCTCCCGGTAAGCAAACATGGGCCCACCCCCCTCTTCCATTTCTATTCCTGGTACTCGTTCCTACACTCAGTCCAAAGTTACCTTCCCCAGCCCAGGTCTCTGTGATCTCTAGAGTAGAAACAGCATATTTCAATCTGGGAGAGACCTGAGAGAGTAAAGTCTTCTTTCCCTCTGTAGCTCTGGGGAGGGCTTGCGCATCACAACTCAAGGCAAGTGGCTCTGCGTTCTTGTCCCGCACAACAGACGCCGCCTTTTTACCGGAAGGTGTGCAGAGGGGGAAGTTTCTCCCAGTGTCGCAGAGAATGCCGTTGCAGCCTCACTCAAGATCTGGCTAAGCCCAAATGCTGCCTTTTCTTCTTGTGTTGCTTTCTCTGAGGTTAAATCTTGATTTCCTGTGACGCAACATTTCTGTCTTCATGTGGTCCACGTTTTGTGTGTCACAACTTCCAAAGTGGCAGGAACAGTGGCGCCTCTGACTAGCCGTGCACTAAGGAAAGGTGGTATCTTCCTCCTTATAAAATAGGCTCTGCTGAAGTTAAATGAAACTTCAGTGTAAACGCGGGTTTTCTGTATTGCGGTGTTTTGTTTTGTTTGTTTGTTTGTTTTCACTTGAAAGACAAGAAAGATGGAGAACTGGGAAGATGGTTAAGCCTTTATCACTGCTTGACCCGTGGACTGGGCAGAACTTCCCTTCTGGTACACCCAGGTCCGAGATGATAGCAGTGTCATGTTTAGGAACAGTACTGCCGATGTATGCAAGGCAAGAAATGCCCAAGGTGTAGATTAAAATAATCAAATTGGTGCTTTCTTTATTGCACTGTTCGTGGGGTCAACTCCGTACTGCTGTGTGCAGTTGGAGTGAAATACTTGCACTCAAGACCACAACTTGTGGGTCCAGATTTATGTGCAGTCATTTACTGATCTACTTAATCATTCATTAGACCATGATGCTTATCCCTTAATTACAGCTGACAACAGGGGAGAGTATTGACAGGGCCTGGACTCCTGAGGTAAACACAGAAACTGCCATGAATGTTCTTCATCTGTGGATCATAGTAACCCCAAAGAAGGCAAAATGTTATGCTGCCTTCTTTGTTTGGAAAACAAACTTCTTTGGAGATGGAGAGATGGCTCAGTAGTTAAGAACACTTAATACACTTGCAGAAAACCTGGGTTCAGTTCCCAGTACCCACATGGCAGCTCACAACCATCTGTAAGCATCCCCAGACCCTGGGGATAGATACATTGTCCCCTTCTGACCTCCATGGGTACAAGGCATGAAGATGGTGCACATTCAGGTAATCATGTATAAACTCTCACATACACATTAAATAATAAGAAAATGCATCTTTAATAAATTTATTTTATTTTAAAAAAAAACAAAATAAACATGAGAAACTGAATGATTAGAATCATCCCATTCAGCGATTAATTGCATTTAAAACACAGAACCTACCTTCCTTCCACAGCACACAGGATTGAATTCCCATGAATAGCTGACTGGATTTGCAGCACAGGTGTAAGGCATGGCTGAATCCACTTGCTGACTGATGTACCCGTCCATGTGTGCCGCTGTGGCACAGCAAATAGTACACCAGTCAAGCACAGCAGCACATGTTACATATAGAAAGGGCATACCCCATCAATATGTCTACTGTCTGATCTCCTTGTCGGACACCACACATGACTGGCATAGGAAGTAATGTAGCCAAGAACATCGGTTAAAAAAACAGCTGTGGCTTAAATTTTTCGACAGCTTTGAGAGGCAGTGGGTCAAATTTCCCATTGTGATTCCTCTTTTCATACATCGGAGCCTATGGCCTGGGATGAAGCTAACCTTGTACATAACCTACGAGGCACGTTTGGGCTGATAAGGAACAACAGCCAGGCTCTGGAGAAGAGAGACCTTTGCTGGAGCCCAGACTGGTCACTGGCTACCCTTGCAAAAAGTGTTGGCACTCAGTTTCCTTATATTAACAATAATGATAATAACTGCCTTAGAACGAGGCTGTCAGAGTGAATGAAATGATGTATCAGAGAGAGCCTGCCACAGTATTTCTTAGTGCAACTTCCTGCCCCGGGGCTATTTCTCAGTGTCAAAATGCTTCCTCAGCCTTCTACCCAAAACTAACATTTGGATGAAGATAGAGCCAAGCACGATTTAACAGGGTGTTAAGAATGTGGTAACTAAGATAAATGATATGTATCTCTATTTATTTTTAAGATTTTTCTTTTTATGTGTATATGCATGAATTTATGTGCACCAACTGCATGCAAATACACAGGTCCTCTGCAAGGGTACTAAATGCTCTTAACCGTTGAGCCATCTCTCTCACCCAAAATAAGTTTACTTTTCAAGGAAGCAGGAAGAAGATGTTGATCTCATAGAACTAGAGTTAACTGGTTGTGAATTGTCATGTGGATACTGAAAACAAAGCCTGAATCCTCTACAAGAGCAATCAGTAAAACTCCTAACCACCGAATCATCTCTCCAGCCCCATAAACATTATTTTTAAATATCAAAATCTACCTAAAAGATACCCATAATGAAGACAATATCAAGTATATTTGTTTAATTAAGGAAAGCAACATTCATTTTTGCTGTTAACTATAAGCTGTTGCTTTAATATTTATATGTCTGAAGTGTGTGACTAGAGAAGGCAGGCCATCATTGGGAGGAGAGGCCCTTGGTCTTACAAAGATTATATGCCCCAAATACAGGGGAATACCAGGGCCAGGAAGCGGGATTGAGTGGGTTGGAGAGCAAGGTGGGGGGAGGGTATAAGGTACTTTTGGGATAGCATTTGAATTGTAAATAAAGAAGATATCTAATAAAAAAATTGAAAAAAAGAATAATACCCAGAAATAAAAAATATTTAAAAAAAGAACCTTTCTGTGTATTGTTTCAAATTTAGGATCAAGTTCAAATATGAAGTCTACCTGCTTTATTGAGGAACTGAGAGACCACTTTGTTCCCCTCTTCCCATGTAGAATTATCCATCATCAGCCTATTAAAGGCCTGAGAGGCTAAAGACATTCTAGTCCACATTTTTGTCTGCAGAAAACTTACCTCCTTCTCGAAGTTACAGCCACGAGTACAACCTACAGCACAGAGTATAAGGTTCACCGCAAAATAGAAGACTACACATAAAACAGTCTTTTAAAAACTTTTGTCTTAAGGAGCCATAAGTCAAGTAGGATGCTAAATACTTGAGTCCCAAAGTTACTAATGATAAGGATGATGTCTGTGGAGATTATTCCCCACAGAATGAAGAGAGACTTTTTCAAAACCTATGCCTGATAAAAGTGTTTTCTTGGGTTGGAGAGATGGCTCAGTGGATAAGAGCACCACGGACTGCTCTTCCAAAGGTCCTGAATTCAAATCCCAGCAACCACATGGTGGCTCACAACCACCCATAATGAGATCTGATGCCCTCTTCTGGTGCATCTGAAGACAGCTACAATGAACTTACATATAAGAATAAATAAATCTTTTTAAAAAAAGTGTTTTCCCTATTCAGTCTTAGCTGTCTGTCACTACTATTCTAATTAGTTACACTGATATTGCATAATGTATCAACTGATAATAGGAACTAATTTGTCTTATTTCAACTTATTCTACTACATTCCTTTCGTGTGTGACTGGTTAGCACTTGTGCTCCGTCTCTACCCAGTAATCTGTTTAAACTACTCAGCCACATCTGCATTCCTCTCCCCTACATTGGGCATTTCTTCCCAGCCATATGCATTCTAGAACCTTCCATCCTTAGATCTCCTATTTCTGTTCTCTCTGACCTGCTAACCATGACTAGAAAGAGTAAGAGAAAGGAAAGCTGACACTTCCTGCTGATTTTAGTGGCAATGAGCTCATTGATTCTGCTCTACGGAAGCCTTCTTTGCTGGCACCTGTAAGACAATGTAAGAGAGCAAGCATCCTCTTGCCATGTGTCTACCTACACGTCTACCTCAGTTTTGTTTGTCCTCCTTTCTCCAATCCTCCGTTCTATTGCTACCACTCTGCAATGTTATTTGTCTTTTTTTAACAAAAATGTTAACATTTAATTTTTAAAAAAACATGGATTTCAAAGGTAGATTGACAAAATTTGACATATATGTACATGCACATAGCAAGATGTGTAATTATGACTATCACTAAAATGAAGCTAGTTTTATTATGTGAAAGGTTTATTGTTCAATTAATACCTACCAGTAATTAGGGCTACAGAAAGAAAAACACTGATTTTTTTTTTAATTAGAGTTTTTCCCTTTCTAGATTCATCCAGCATTTAAACTTATTTCCAACTTCCTGTGCTCAGCGTGTGTGTCCTGAGAGCAGGCTATGATTAGCGTAGGAATAGAAAGGGAGCCATCTGCAAGTTTATTGGAGAGGACTACAGAGCACATGGGTGTGTTAAAATCACATCAGAGAAATGAGGTCTCAAAACTTATTGGACTTACCAGAACAAGGGAAAGGTAAAACTCCCTCACCTAGACCGCAGGAAATGACAGAGTGTCAGCTTGGCCCAGTCCTCTGGGGCTGACTGTCTACCTGTTCACTGCACCTGACCCACTGACCCACTGACCCACTGTTTCCTATTCCTCACTGGATTCTGTTAAGGAGGCTTCGGCCTTTCATCCAGAAGCTCAGCTCTGCAGCTTTGACTTGAGCAGCTCTAGCCATAGCTGCCTCCAGACAGTGGTCTGGTTCCTTGTCTTATCAATACGGACTCTCTCAGCTCACGTCTGAAACCTCTGAAGTCAGCTGCAGCATCCTTCACTAGTATTCATTCTGTAAGCTGTATGTAATACAGATAGGCTTGTAGACACATTGGCTACGTTCTGGGTGATAAGAGTTAATATTAGTAATTCAGGTGGGGATAAAAGCACCTGTGTTCATTCACCTCAACCAGGTTATCAGGGTAGGCAGGATTATATGATAACACTGCCATCGAACCCTCTACGCCCTGTAGATAGATGCATCGTTACTCAGTAAACTCTGACACTGTGGAAAGGCATGAATGTGTCTGATTAAGTTTCTGGCCTATCATACAATACAAGCTCACTACACACCCCTTACAGAGGTTTCAGCCCATGGCCCCATGGCTTTGGGCCTTCCGTGACACAGGGCATCATAGTGACCGTACATGACATCAGAGCTGTTCACCTTATGGAGCCAGGAAGGAAAAGTTAGGTCAGGGAGGGGAACAAGAAGTAGCACATCTTGCTATAATAACCTCTTCAAGGACATGCCCCTGGTGCCCTAACTTCACGCTGAACCTCATCTCTTTAAATGCCCCTCAATGACCAAGCGAACCTCTAGCCAGTTAACACTTGGGCTTTCAGAAGATAGTCACAATTCAAACCACAGCATCAAATGAACCTGTTTCCTTGAAGAGGTTGTGTTTGAGCAGAGTCTGAGCAAAAGCCTGATAAAGGACATTCCAGGGAGACAGAGGACCAACCAGCTAGAGGAATAAGCAAGGTCCCCATTGTCTTTGAGATGAGAAAGGAACCACATATCTCTCCTGGACATGTGACACTCGAAATGACTGGTAGACAGCCACATAGAAATGACAAGGAGGTAATTGTCTGTCCACATCCAGAGCACAAAAAGAGCAACTGGACCACAGATGTTCATGAGTTTATTAGCATCGGGGTGACAACTGGTTTCTTGGGACAGTAGGGTGGATGGACACCAGCAGAAAGCAGGAAGGAGACCAGAGCCTGAGCCACTGAAGCCTGGAGAGGCCAAAGAGGCCAAGGTGGAAAAAACAATACTTAGAAGAGTTTGTATTGAGACAAAACACTGAACATGCTATGTATCTATAATCATGACCACAGTGAACAACACAGCCCCGTTTCCTACTTCTTGTTTTACCTTAATCATCTTTCATGCTGGCTTCATAATCAGCAATTTTAAGGACCACACAATGATGTGTACAAAACAACCCATACATTATTTTAAAAGATTTACTTGTTTTTGCTTTGTGTGTATGGGTAGTTAGACTGCTTGCATGTCCACACACCATGTCGTGCCCAAGGAGGCCAGAAGAGGACATTAAATCCCCTGGAACTGAAGTGACAGACAGTTGTGAGCCACCGTGTGGGCGCTGGGAACTGAACTAAGATTCTCAGGAAGAGCGTTCAGTGTTCTCAACCCCCGAATCACCTCTCCAGCCCCCAACCACACAATTTACACTGATGGCTTCAACTGTGAGTACTAGTCCTTCACCATCCAACAGGTAGGTACCACAGGCTTCGCTGTTCCTCATCATAAACTGTGCACATGTGTATCTTTCTGAGAGAGAGAGGGTGGGGGAGTGGGGAGGGTGGGGGGTGGAGGCGTGGGGGGAGGTGTGCAGCTGTGGGGGGGGGGGAGAGCAATATGGAGTGTCATCAGAAGCTTAGAGTAGAACCACCATATGATCCAGGAGAACTGAAGGCCAGATCTCAGATAGGTACTTGTATACTGTGTCCTTTCTATCCTCATTTACAACAGCTAAGAATGTATACACACACTCGGCCTTTAAACGTATGGAAAACCTAGCACACGTGACACAGGTGAAGCTTGGGGACGGCAAGCTAAGTGCAATGCTAGAGCTACAAATGGGTGGGGGAGGAGAGAGGGAGGGGGAGGAGGGAGGGGAGAAGAAGGGAGGGGGACAAGGAGGAGAGAGAGAGAGAGAGAGAGAGAGAGAGAGAGAGAGAGAACACGGAGATTGCTAGTTGCCAGGGGCTGGAGGGATAGACTGGGGGCTTCCTTAATGAGTAGTTTTGCTTCTGCAAGAAGATTCTGCAGCTCTGTAACAAAGCAATATCCACACAGTTAACATCAGTGAATTATGCAGTTAAAGATAACAAAATACCGAAGTTTAATATTTTACAATTAAAAAGAGAGAGTATTAAAAAAAATCCCTCAGTGCTTTCTTTGCACAGGCAATTGAATCAATCTCTCTCTCTCCCCTCCCCCTCCCCCTCCCCCTCCCACTCTTCCCTCTCTGTATGTGTGTGTGTGTGTCTGTCTGTCTCTCTTTCTGTCTGTCTATCTGTCTCAAATGAATAAACTTTCTCTTCCCTAGGTCTGATCACACAGGTTTTACAATCCCCTGTGAAAAACAGATTCAGGCTGCAACTGGCTGCATTAATTACTCTCAGTAGCTAGGACTCCAAAATAAACCATGCAGAAAAGACCTAACAGGGTAGATGTAAAATAGGTGCCAAATAACCCACCCAAGGGCACTTCATTCAGCCACACTGTACAGTGTACATCTCTGTAACTCATTCACTCTGACTGTGCTAGTTAGAGTCACTATTGCTGTGATGAAACACTGTGACCAAAGGCAACTTGGGGAGGAAAGGATTTATTTAGCTTACACTTCCACATCATCGTTCATCGCTGAATGAAGCCAGGACAGAAACTCACACAGGCAGGAAGCTGGAGACAGAAGCTGATGCAGAGGCCATGGAGGGGTGCTGCTTGCTTATGGCTTACTCAACCTGCTTTCTTATAGAACCCAAGACCACCAGCCACAGTGGTGGTCAGCACCACTCATGATGGACCTAGCCCTCCCCCTAATTAAGAAAATGCCCTACAGGCTTGCCTGCAGCCTGGTCTTATGAAGGCACTTTCTCTTCTTCTTGGCCTTCAATGATTGAACCTCTGATTAAAGGTACTTTTACATCTGAGGTTTCCTCCTCCCAAATGAATATAGATAGCTTGTGCCAAGTTGACTTGAAACTAGCCAGCCAACACAACTGACCCTCTTTCAATTAGACACACAAACACATCAGTGTCAAGCCACAAACTTTCCTTTCTTTTTCATCCCTAATTTTTTTTTTCTTTTCGAGACAGGGTTTCTCTGTATAGCCCTGGCTGTCCTGGAACTCACTTTGTAGACCAGGCTGGCCTCGAACTCAGAAATCCGCCTGCCTCTGCCTCCCGAGTGCTGGGATTAAAGGCGTGCGCCACCACGCCCGGCTTTTCATCCCTAATTTTACATGTTAATATCCACATCATATGCACAGGAGTGCAACTACATACACACTCAAACACACACACACACACCTCACCAAGATGGCTCTCCTACTCATGGCAGTGTAACATCTATAGATTTTCAAACTTAAAAAAAATCCCACAGTCTTATACCAAACAATTTAAAAGTTCAGTCTCAAAAAAAAAAAAAAAAAAAAAAAAAAAAAAAAAAAAAAAAAAAAAAAAAAAAAAAAAAAATGAAAGAAAGAAAGAAATCCAGTCTCTCAACTGTGTGTTCCTACACGTTAAAATTTTAAACTTCTTATCTCAAGAGGGAAGAACCAGAGCCCAGTTACAATCAAAGCAAAGCAAAGCCAAGCTCCAACTGTGTAAATAAGTCAATGTCCAATGTCTGGGATTCACTCACCATCTCTCGCTCCTCCAAAGGGCTTGAATCTCTTCTTGGACTCTGTCCTCTGCGGCACGCTCAGCTTGTCTTCAAGGCCCTGACTGGTCCACTCCACAGCTGTGGCTGTTCTTGGTGGCTGTCCCAGGGTTCTGCCATCTCCAGCGCGCTCTGCTTCCTTGCTGCAATCGGACTGCACTTTCACCAGTACCCTGTGCTCTCTTTGGGGACTCCAGCCCTGCCACACCATGTGAAGTCTCAGCTATTCCCCATGACCCCTTCAAGCCTTCAAAACCAGGACCACTGGGAAGACTCTTACCTTCAAGCACCAGACAGCACCAGGTACAACCTCGCTGCCTCTGATACTCAGATTCCGGGTGCTGATTTGGAGGGAACACTTCGCAGACGATTTCACCTCAGTAATTCTGGTCTCTTCTGAGTCACAGCTGATTCTGACCAGCATCCATTAGCCCAGCAAAGCAAACATTTTATTTAGTGGTCCTGGTCTCTTGTTAATCAACCAGTTCTTTAGTTCCAGCTGAGCTGACACCCACAGTTTCTTCACACACATGATCTGGTAGTCTGCTTCCCTCAGAGACTTCACAAGCCAGGCCTCCATCATCTCTGGTCTCCAGCATCTTTTCTTCCAAGCTCCCACAGAGCAGCCCACTGAGTTCTCAACACTCCATGGCTTTCCTAACCCCAAATCCAAAGTCCTTCCTTCCACAGTCCTCTCCAAAAGAGCATGGTCAGATCTATCACAGCAGTAGTCCACTATTCCAGTACCAATTTCTGTCTTAGTTAGGGTTTCTGTTGCTGTGATGAGATACCATGACTAAAAGCAATTTGGGAAGGAAAAGGTTTATTTGGCTTACATTTCCACAACATAGACGGTCACTGAAGGAAGTCGGGGCCAGGACTCAAACAAGGTAGTATGTCTGAAGGCAGAAATCCATGCAGAGGCCATGGACGGGTGCTGCTTACTGGCTTGTCCTCTGTGGCTTGCTCAGCCTGCTTTCTTATAGAACCCAGGACACCAGCTCAAGATGGGTTAGTCCTTACACCTCCATCACGTCATTCTCTGGGTGGTACCCCTTGTCAGAACCAGTAAAAGCAGAATAGCTATAACCCACCATCTTCTCCTACACTTTCTGGGTAGTGATCATGAAAGTCACTACTTTCAAATGACAAAATGATCTTTGTTCAGGGACAGAGACTCATGCTGTAGCATAGGCTGACTGAATTTGTGACCATCTTCTCAGTCTCCTCAGTTCAGGGCTCACAGGCCTAATAACTTTTGATAATAATCTTGGTTTGTCTGTCTGTTGCTATCTGTTGTGCCCATTCTTACTTGGGCAATAAGCTAGAATACAAACAGAAGCCATTTCAAGCATCCAAGCAGGAGGCTTTCAGTGGAAAATCATGATCTCAAGAAACTGTCAGGAAATGGCTCGGGCAAGCTCTTAGAGTTTCATGATGCCTTTGTATCCTAATGTCAGCATGTAATCCCACCCTCAGAATTACTCACTGCTAGCACGGGCTCCTAAGTGCAGTCTCCTAAACATCCCTACTGTGGTGATGGGCTGAACTTGTGCCTTCCCTCTGAAGAGCAGGAATTGCACCAGGTAGGGTATGTCCTGGACACCAGACACATCACAAGTTGTACTCCCAGAGAGATGGGCATGTGGGCATAAGCTGGGCATAAGGTCCATAGGACATTCGGTGGCTTAAACAAATTCCTCTGGGAGAGACTACTTGGTCTTCAGTTTGACCAGCACATATCAGGCTAGTGTCCAGGTTAAAAATTACAAAAGTATCCTGTGGATGGCACACTGCAAATACTATTGTCCACTTCCCTTTAATTCCTGCTTGGGCAGTGTTGTTAGCTGTTCTTGTACTAGAGCCTCAGTGTAGCTGAAAAGGTAGAGACAGATGTGAAAACGAACAAAGAAACCAAGGATAAACAAATCATGATAAGCCAAGAGCCATTAGCTACGTGATCTAACACAGCAGCCAGCAGTCAGGTATGACGACTGAATTTAAAGCAGGGCAGAAAGTCCAGTTTCTCCAACATACAGGGTGGATAGCAAGTGTTTGCTGAACACATGAGCTAGTGGCTGCCATATTGGAGGACAGAGATACAAGACATTAGTGTATTTGCTTCTATTGGGTAGTGCCAAGGACCATGCATCTGGTTGGTGAGCTGCGAGCAGTCCAGGACCTCAGCCTAGGAGATGGCAGTGTCCACATTTAAGGTGGCCCTTCCCATCTGAGTTACTCCAGTCTAGAAACCCAGCCACAGCCCTGCCCAGAGGCTTGTCTCCTGGGTCACCCTAAATCCTGTAATGGATATTAACCATGACACACCCCAAATGTGAACACTGGTTCACCATGTTTAAAGATCCCCCTTTGCATTCGTTTTTGATTCTTCCTCACAAAACACAATCTCTCCTGGCAGACTGAAGCATTGAAGATGTACATTTTTTTAAAAAGATTTATTTATTTATTTATCATATGTAAGTATACTGTAGCTGTCTTTAAATACCCCAGAAGAGGGCATCAGATCTCATTACAGATGGTTGTGAGCCACACCATGTGGTTGCTGGGATTTGAACTCAGGACCTTCAGAAGAGCAGTCAGTGCTCTTAACCACTGAGCCATCTCTCCAGCCCCAAAGATGTACATTTTTGCTACACCTGTAAGAATCTATCCAAAACAAACTGACACTTTGGCTTTCTAGAGACTGGATCTGTTTGCTTTCATCGGGTAATGATTATATATCTGCGTTTCCTCCTTTGCCACAGCTGCTCGCTGCTATAACATTAATCTGGGTTATGAATAAATATTCTTTTATCTCCCTATACAATTTCTACATTGACTCACTCTATCTTAATAAATTATAAATATTTTATAGCAAGGAACCTCACATTTCTTTGGAGATCTGAGGAACACAGCAAGTTGCAAATGAACAGAACTCTACTGCCCTCTTTGTTTCAAGGGTAAACAAGATGCTTTCTCCGCAAAACAAGCAGCTCAAATGCTCCTAATATCAGCACACTGTATACATATACTTTTGAAAGTAGGTAATATTAATTAAATTATAGGATATTCACAGAACAGCTCAAATACAACTGCCTACATTTAAAGCAAACATCCACAGCTAACTAAATACTGTCATTTCCAGTAAAACCAGAATCAGGTTTCAGACACGGTATTTACTAGTGTCTTCTTACACTGCCCAACTGACAGCTCTACAGTGAGTTTCTTGAAGAGACTGTTGGAAGTTGGTTGTTCTTACCGTATCACAAATGTGACATGAGGCCTTACAGCCAGGATCCTCTTGGTATTCACAATCACACCATAGAGAAAACACTGACATTACCACGTCACATGAGTAGAACTGAGACCAACCAATTCACGGTCAGAACCTAGCTTAACTTGAATCTAAATTCCAACTCCCCAATCCCCAGGCGGTCCCACCTCACTCACAGTATGCCTGGCCAGCCTCCAGCTCCTGAAACTCCTGCCTCAGCCTCCCACATGCTGGGCTAATGGGCTGGTACCAGTATGCCAGCTCTTCCATGAATGTGTGCATGAGACTTCGGATCTATGTCAGTTTTTGAATTTTCCCATTCTGTGTCCCCAAAGAAGGAAAGATTCCCCTATTGTCTCTAGAGAAAGGCATCACCATGGGTATCCAAATGAGGTTCACCAACCCTTCATAGGCCCTGCCTTCCACGGCCTCACCCTGCCCCACCAGAGTGGGCTTCCCTGTAAAGAACATTTTTGATGAAAATGAATGCAGATCAAAATGTGTTATTATTCCTTTCTTTCAAAACTGTTTATTATATCATTGGTTAAACTACTGAACATTTAACCACTCCCTTGGCATACACTGTGAAGAAAAATGCTGCAAAGAATTAAGCCTTGGTGGCTGTGATCATCTATATGGAAGTGACATATAGCACAAGCTATAGTAACTAACTCCAGTTACTAACCAGTCTGGAGAGACCCCTGACATTTCCCATCTGGGAATAAAGTAGAAACACAGGTAACAGTTGAGAAGCATGTTTGTGAGATCAATCTGGTGTGACACATGCAAATTAATCTGTCCTTTAAAGACTCAGCCCACCTATCACATACTAGTTTCTTTATCAACCACACTAGGTTAAGAGATACAATGTTATCCCATTGTTTGCAGGTGTGATGACCGGCTAAGAGGTGTCTGTTTTGAATAAGAGTCTGTGGGCCTGGTAATCTGGAACTGAGGACTCAAGCATGCTGCCTGACAACCATGACAAGAGACCAGCGTCACTGAAGTGACACTTCTGCTTTGCTGGGACATTTGATGCTGGTCAAGAATCAGCTGTGATTCCAGTGACAGGCCCAAATTGACATCCAGCTCCAGGTGATGCTCCAGGGCCTGATGCTAATACTGCTGCTATGGTGTGCTTACAGACAGGAGCCAAGCATGGCTGCCCAAAGAGTCAGATTCAGAATCTTACATCCAACCAATGGCTTACATCCAAGCTGTGGACCCATGTGGTTGAATTAGGGAAAAGCTGGAAGAAGCTGAGGAAGAGGGCGACCCCATAGGAAGACCAGCAGCATACCTCAACTAACCTGGATCCCGGAGATCCCTTAGACACAGAACCACCAACCAGATAGCATACAGTAGCTGATATGAGGCCTCCCAACACATGTACAGCAAAGGACTGCCAGGCCTGGTCTCAGTGAGAGAAGAGGCACCTAACCCTTGAGAGACTTGAGGCACCAGGGAGTGGGGAGGTCTGGTGGGAGGGGCATACTCTTAAGAGATGGGGTGGGGGAAGGAGGTATGGGATGAGGACCAGCCAGAGGAAAGACAGGGAGGGGGATAACAACTGGACTATAGGAAAAGATTTTTTAAAACATTTTTTTTAAGTCACACACACATACACACACACAAAATCAGGTAAGTTTTTAAAATGCCCTTATCAGTCTGTAGAGAGAAACGAAAACCACACTTAGGAGCACATTTTATACAAGTGTAGGCTTTTTATTCAGTTTCCTGTCTCTGCTGGCTGTCTGCTTGGGAGCAGGGAGGGCCATGTGATTGTAGCAAGGACCGGACGTAAATTTATATCTTTGGCATAAAATAAAAGATACTATGATCAGAGAGAGAGATCGATCACATCTGATAAGGATGTGGAATACAGGGAGCACACTTGTCCAGAGCTGTGGGGATACAGATTTGTACAGCCGCCATGGAAATCAGTGTGGACATTCCTCAGGAAGATGGGAATTGAGCTAACCAAGATCCAGTTATATCACTCTTGGGCATACACCCAAAGGATGCTTCATCCTACCACACAGACACATGGTCAGCCATGGTCATTGCCACACTATTCACAAGAGCCAGAAACTGGAAACAACCCAGATGTCTCTCTACTGAAGGATGGATACAGAAAATGTGATACACTTATACAGTGGCATATTACTCAGCTATTAAAACAATGAAATCATCAAATTTGCAGGCAAATGAATATAACTAGAAAAAGAAAGCTTCCTGAGTGATGTATCCCAGACTCAGAAAAACAAATATGGCATGTATTTGTTTCTATCTGGATATTAGCTGTTAAGTCTACAACCTGTAGAATCACAGAGGTTGAGTATAGAGTAAGGGATAGGGCCAGATAGATCTCTTTAGGAAAGGGAAATAGACTAGATAGTTATGGATGGATGGAAGGGTGGGGCTAGAATAGGAGGATCAAGTGGGAAGTAGAGAGGGAGACGAAAGAAGGGATATGTGGAGAGACAGGTAACACTAAGGGCCATTTGAGGAGTCATATAGTAGAAAGTTCCTAAAGTATATACATTTATGAATGGGATCTAAATGAAATCCCCAAATAACAGGAAGACATCAACTGGATGTCTTATTATCAAATGAAGCTTCCGATGTCAGGAATCGGCTACATCTAATTGAGTTTTCAACCGAAGGGATCTCAAGGGAACTGTCAAATAACCCAGGCTGTTGCCAAGATTATAGACTGCATTCCACAAACTGAGAGCAGGACTCCATTGCTGAAGATGGTCCCCACACAACTCAGTGAATATGGAGAAGCCAAGCTGGTGACTACAGGGAGCCTTTGCCCCTACATTCTGCTGTCTTCAGTACAGGAAGGTACTCTGAATGTGACCAAAGGAGAAACATAAACACTAACCCAGCCCCAAACCCTTTGATCTGTCCCGACTGCAGGATATGCTGTTGCAATGGTGGCACAAAGTGACCAACCACCATCTGATTTGACTAAAGGACCACTCCTCAAGATGGAACCCATATTCAGCAGTTCTTGGGTTACCCAGAACCTGAGACTAGAGTCCAGGGGCCCAGGGGAAAAGTAAATATTGTGGTGGTTTGAATAAAAATGGCCCCAATAGGTCCATAGGGAGTGGCACTATTAGGAGGTGTGGCCTTGTTGGAGCAAGTGTGTTTCAGTCACTTCCTTCTGCTTACAGATCAGGATGTAGAACTCTCAGCCCCTTCTCCAGCACCATATCTGCCTGCACGCCACCAAGCTTCTTGCCATGATAAAACTGGATTAAGCATCTGAACTGTAAGCCAGCCCCAATTAAACGTTTTCCTGTATAAGAGTCGCTGTGGTCATGTCTCTTCACAGCAATAAAACCCTAAGACAACTAATGTTTGTTTCTTTTAATAGCAAGAAAATGACTCCTAATGACATTCTGCTACACTCACAGATCAGTGCCTTGTTCAGCCATCATCAGCCATCATCAGAGAAACTCCCTCCTATAGCAGATAGGAGTGAATAGAGACTCACAGGCAGGCATTATGCAGAAAATGAGAGACCTGAGAACACTCACCCCTAAATGGAAGGTCTCCATCATTTCTTTCCCCTCAGCATCAGGGAGCCCTGCAGAAGAGAAGGTAGGAAGAGTGTCCTTTGTGAATATAATATGGCTTCCGGTTTAGTGTTTTATGGGATTCCTGAGTATGCAAATGAGCGAGTCTCTGTATCTACATCTGTTTCCTGTGCCTTCTCCTAAGACCACTTCCTTCTTCTTCCTTTGTTTTTGTCCTCTTCCGATAGCTTCATTTCTGCTTGATCTTACTTTATTTCATTATTATCCTTGGAAGCCTGTTTGATTTCTAGTGAGAGACAGAAAGGTGCTGATGGGTGCAGGGCTGGGGAGAGCCTTGGAGGAACAGAGGGAGAGGAAACCATAATCAAGATATATTGTGTGATGTGAAAAAAGCTACTTTCAATTAAAAAAAGGAGGGGGTAACACAGAGGCCACAAATGGGAGAAAGGTCGGAAGCAGAGCTGGAGACGTGGGGCTGGCCCAGAGATCGCTCCAGAACATTTAAATGCTAGTGTTCCTTCAGCCATTGTTATAGTGTGCTAGATGACATCGGCCCTTCAGGATCCAGGAGTTACCTTCACACAGCAGCACATTCATTATGGCCCCAAGTGAAGGGGAAGTCATGACCAAGCATTTAGGTATTAAACTATCTACCGCACTCTAGAGCACTGCACTTCTAAAGCCTGCATGAACATAATGACACTGTGGCCAAACATGGACTGCACACACAACAGCATAGAACCGGAACCACGGTGACAACATCCTCTCCCCAGTGATGCTGCAGTCCAGTGCGTGGCTTATCTGTCTGCAGTGAGGTTGGGTGAAAATAAGCCAGCCATGTGCCAGTCACACATACAATTGTGTGTGGTACATAATCCTTGATAACAAGTGAGTTTGTTATAGCTTTATATATTTGCTGCAAAATAGTTTACCATTTATGAATGTATTCCTTCTTACAAAAAAGAGTTATCTATAAATCATTATGCTGTGTTACTCTGGGGAAAAAGGAAAGGGTAAAAGATAAAACGTGGAGAAAATGAAATCTCAGGTCACACACAGATGATGGAAATTTTGTTATTACATCTATTGTGAAATAGTATGGATGGAAGTTCCCCAGAAAACTAAAATTAGATTTACCATATGACTCAGAAATCTCACTTCTGGGTATATACCCAAAAGGATTTAAAACCAGTATGGCTTAGAGACAGTTATAGCCTTATGCTTATTGTTCCTTTTTCAGCAACACCTGAGATATAGAATCTGGACACTCATCATGATGAAAATGAGTGAATAACAGAGTTTGTGTATAGATTTGAATGAGAATGACATCCACAGGCTCATATATTTGAATACTTGGTGTCCAGCTGATGGAGCCATTCGAGAAAGATTGGGAGGTTTGGCCATATTGGAGGAGTGTCCCTGGGGTCAGGCGTTAAGGTTTTCGAAAGTCTTGGGCCACTCTTAGATGTTTACCTCTTGCTGCAGTCAGGGATGTGAGCTCTCAGATGCTCCTGGATCCGTGCCTTCACTCTGCCATCATGGACTCTCCTAAATGGTAAACCCAATTAAATATTTCCTTCTATTTAAAGGGGTGGGAGTGGATGGGAGAGAAAGGGGGAGGGGAGAGGGAAGGGGATAGAAGTGGAAGGAAGAGAGAGAGAGAGAGAGAGAGAGAGAGAGAGAGAGAGAGAGAGAGAGCGCAGCAACATTGATGCAGAGCCTCAGGGTAAGTACCCAAAAGCTGGGTTATAAAGGTACCCTGTGCCAAACTAGAGTAAGAGTCTTCCAGTGGTACTGGTTTTGAAGGCATGAAGGGGTCGTGGAGAATAATAGAGACTTCACAGGGTGTTGTAGGGCTGGAGTACCTGAAGAGAGCACAGGAGAGGCTACAGCAGAAGACTCCAGCATTTTGGAGACTCCAGCACTAAGGGGATGTCCACAAAGAACAGCAGCACCAGTGGAGCAGAACGAGCCAGAGCTTAGGAAACAGAGTGTGGCAGAGGGTGGAGCTGGAGAGGTGACCTGGCCCTTTGAAGGAGCCCAGATGGGGAGTGAGTCCCAGACAGGAGACACTGATATCCTGCACTGTTGTGTCTACGTTTGCTTTGTCAGAACGTGATTGGTCCATGGTTATTCCTTCCTGGAATAAGGAACTATTTAGCTTATTATGACTTTACAGGGGCCCTTGGTTGAGAGATTTTGCACTTTTAAAGAGAAACTTTAGAGTCTTACAGAGACTTTTAAAAGAAACTTTTAAAAAGAAACTTTGGATTGTTCCTTTTTAGAGTCTAAACTTTTAAAGTGTTCAAATTTGTAAAGACTGTGGGACTTGCAAGTGTGTCACGTGGTTTTTATTTGTGATACTTATTAATGTGTGATATTGTGAATAAACCAGAAAGAAATTAGGTCTTAACAGTAATGTGTTTGTGTGTCAACTTGACGAGGGATCTATTTGGTGAGCTACTATTTATGGCAACTTGACACAAGCTATAGTCATTTGATAGGAGGGAACCTCTGTTGCAAAAATGCCTTCATAAGATTGGACTGTAGATAAACCTGTATGTAGGGCATTTTCTTAATTGGTGATAGATTGGGGAGGGTCCAGTTCATTGTGGGTAGGGCCATCCTTGGCCCAGTGGTCCTGAGTTCTATAAGAAAGCAGACTGAGCAAGTCATGGAGAGAAACCTGATGAAGAGTGATATGGAGGTGGAGCTGAATCAGACACTGTTTAACGTAGACACATTAAGACACTTTTCAACTTCCATTCAACTCTTTCGTATGAAAGAAAGAGCTGGGAGCTGGAGAGATGGCTCAGTGGTTAAGAGCACTGGCTGCTCTTCTAGAGTTCGTGAGTTCAATTCATAGCCACCACATGGTGGTCCATAAACATCTATAGTGAGATTTGATGCCCTCTTCTGGTGTGCATGAAAACAGTGACAGTGTATTCACATACATTAAATTAACTAATTAATTAAAAGAGCCATGTGTTATGAAGTAATTACTTTATGCCATAAACTCATATGATGGCTAAGGGCCAGGTAGAGGAATAATTTGGCCTTTTAAATAATCCACTTTTCTTGTTTGTAAAATAATCAACCAGCACAAGTAACAAGCTTCAAAGACCCGATCAGCAAGGCTAACCCAGCATACTCATGCCTATGCATTCCCTGTGTCTGGATTACTGAAAACTGTTAGACCCGATCAGCAAGGCTAACCCAGCATACTCATGCCTATGAATTCCCTGTGTCTGGATTACTGAAAACTGTTAAAACTTTTCCCTTTTACTTATAGAAAAAAAAATTAAGCCAGAACAATGTTCAACTGCTGGAACTGTGCCAGGTGTATAGCAGCTTCCTCGGGATCTAAGTATACTATAGAGACAAAGGAAAGTATAGTAAATATACTATAGAAACAAAGGAAAGCACACGGGTGTTCAGCAGGGTATCTTCAGTTTTAAAGTCAAGAACACAAGGAAGCCTGGCATTGTGTTTCACCAGCTAGTTTAAGATACGCCTAAGATAAAACACAGAATTGCACTGCCCTCTTCTGGTGGAAGACTGTAACACACCTACCAACTACATCCTTAGGAAATACTGCTCTCATGGACACTAGCGCAAAAACCTTCATGTTTGTAATTATTTTTTGTAAAATGAATAAAGCCAATAAATTTTTACTTCAAAATTTTTATTTGATTATTGCTGAAAGTACACAGCTGAAAATGTGGGAAGCCTTTTGGGGTACCGCTTGGCAGCAGTCTGACACTGGCAAGGACAAAGAAATGGCTTTGAGACAGGAATCTGACCTTGGGAGCAAGCTCAGGCAGAGATCTGACATCAGGGCATAATAAGGAAGTAAGTTTCAGCAAAAAGCTAACTTTAGGTTGTAATAGAGAAGTAAGATAAAGCAGGAATTTTAGTTTTAGGGTGGAACTAAGCTTCAGGCAAGAGTTTGGGCTTGGACGAGGAAGTGGGCTCCGGTTTCTATGACAAGCCCTTTTTTACAACTGTCCTGTTGCCTTGTTTGTAGTTCCTTATTGCACTGCTTGCCCAAAATACTTGCATGTAATTATATTGGTTTAAAAGTGGATTGGAAAATAAAACTTTGCCTTCAGTCTCAGAATGGACTGGGGTCACGCTAGAATTTTGTCTTTTTTCTTTTTAATCCTCGCTCCTGTGCTGGAGAACCTGTTGACTGACTGAGCAAGCTCGGGGTTTGTTTGTTTTGTAATTCTGATTTAAAACTTTAAAGAGTTCCTAGTTTGATTAGCTCTCTAGTCAAATCCAAAAATCTTTTAAAACCAGAAGAAGCCCAACAAGTTAGTTCTTTGTCACCTTAGCCTTTCTGCAATGGTATATGGAGCAGTTGGTGCATGACTGTAATACAAGTGATATTTGTTCATTATTAAACTTTAACCATGTTTTCTCTGATTGACAAACACTCCATTTTAAAGACTTGTTCATTCTCAGAGTGGAAGGAAAGATAATCACAGCCCTTGGTCCTCTAATATAGAATAGTTCCCCTCTGTGTCAAGAATAAACCTAGGAGGTAGAGGCTTCAAGAGTTTCATTTCTACCACAAAATCCAGACTCCTGGGACTGAGAAGGCTCAGAAGAGCGCTTTCTGCTCTTGCAGAAGACTGAGGTAAGTTGTACATGTGCCTGTCATTCCAGCTCCAGGGGACTAAAATGCCTCTGGCCTCCACAGACATATGCATTCATGTGCACACACCCACGAGGAGACAAATACACAAACGAACATAATCCAAAACAATAAAAATTTATAAAGCTGAGATGGCTCCCCGGATCTGAGCACTTGCTGGGTGGGCATGAGGATCTGGGCTCGAATCCTCACCCACATAAGAGCAGGATATGCACACACATCCCTGTAAGCCCAGGCCGTCCTAGCTCAGTTCAGCAGCCTATCCTTTATGAAGCCACACACAAAGAATATTTTTAGTGCCAGCTATGTCGGTAGCCCTGGGTTTATGCAGTGAACTTTAGTGCAAAGCTGGGTTGGTGTGCAACTTGAGATCTTGCTGCGGCCTCCAGAGTTCTGAGTTACAGTTGTATACCACCATTCCCAGACTCACCAAACTGAGATCTTATGGCCACTGAAATTCTTCTATTATTAAAACAACAACAAAACTTAAAACAAGGAGCCAGGTTACATACATTTTTCTTTGCAGAACTTTAATGTTCCAATAGAAAATACAACTTTTACTTCTTTAACTCACTGATCCAGTGTGTGTGTAGGGGAGGTGGGTGAGATGCTTTGATTGTAAGTAAGCACACTGACCACATAAGATAAACAAAAACAATATCTGCAGCAATTTTTGTAAGAATCTGTAAAGAACTCATGCTGGCGCTGCCTGGAAGCTTCATCCCTACTCGCTAGCTCTCACAGTTCTAGAAGGTTCTATTTATATCACTGAAGGAGAAAATGTTCAGCAATCATAACCAGCTGTGGAGGCTGAGAGCTACAGTAAGGACTGGCCCATAAAGGTGTGTCCACTGGCCCAAGAGTTGCACAAACATCATGGGAGTAACCAACCACTTTCTGACTGGATTTAAAGCCTGTTCTAAAAGATGGAAGCCTGCTTGGCACTGTGGCTAAACACCTGTAGCTGGCAAGGCCACAGCCCCAGGGGACTATCTAATACTATGATTCTGGTAAAGAGATGGAGTAATAACCTGCCCCACTGTGAAGTTCTTACCTTCATACCCATGGGTTACTGCCTCTCTCAGTTCTCATCACAGAAGCTTCATTTGGAATAGATAGATAGTAATACAGAGATCCACAAGTGATTCGGCCTCTGGGAATAAGAGACTGTGAATTGACAGGCTCTAAATAAGGCATCTGTGAAAGCCTCGGGAATACTGCAGAAGAGGACAGGGTGGTAGGTATCTGCAGCAGAACACCATCTGATGGACATGAACCCACAAACCCGAAGTCAAAATCCCGGCACAGAGCAGGGAGCGGCTCATGAAGCCTACCACTTACTGAGAAGCTACTGGAGGTAGCTGTGGTGGACGTTTCCTAAAAGGCTACCCTGGTTCGAGGAGTGTCCTACACCATGCACATCCAGGCTACACCGAGTTCATGGTGGGAGGAACTGAAGGGGAGAGAACGCATGATGGATCTGATCAAAACACAGTATCTACTCTAAAACCCTCAATAAAAATGATCTAGAATAATCAGATAAATAAAATACAGTAGAAAAAACAAGGCAGTTCAACTAGTCTACTCTCCTTCAAAAGGGCACCTGCATTTCTTCTCTGGCTTATCAACAAAACAAGCTTCACCTTTCCTTTTTGTCTAAGTCAACTAACTGGTCATAGTAACAAACGGACGAGCCCCGTGAGGACTCGCTTTGTAGAACCTTGAACAGAGCCAGGTAAACCTGGCATGTGTTATGATGACAAAGGCAGTGAGAAGGCCGGTCTCAGAACGTCCTGTAATGCACCCCAGGTTCTACCAAGACACCTATGCCTGCTGCACATCCAGTCCGAGCAGCATTAGGAATGTAGCATCAGTGACTGAGGGAAGAACAAAGCTCTCTTGTCACTGAAGAGGAAGCTAAGGTGGCTTTTCTCAGTCACAGTCTGGTGAGAGGTGGGGACACATTTAACAGCCTTGGAATCCAGGACTCTGCTGCCGGAGGCCCACCTTCCGCCCACACTGCACGGGTCACCACCCCAGGACAGGTAGGTCCAAGCCCCTCCGCTGGAGTGGATGGGGTACAGTGCTGTACAAGTCAAAGTAAAACTCTGGGACAGGGAGGGACGCTGATAGGAGCAAAAGGGGTGGGCAACCAAAAGACCCTGATAGGAGGGGGTTGTATCAAAACCTAGAATGGAGCAGAACAAACTGAAAGAACACAGCGGCCACATATGAAGGACGTACATAGATAGTGGAGAGTGGGCTGGAAGGGCAGACCATTTCCAACGTAATACCTCAAGCATTTGGCACTCTTCCATGTAAATGATTCTAATTCTCCTGAAATGTCTCTGAGGTAGGTAAGTGCTAGTGATGACATGAGGTCACACTGCACAGAGGCAAGGGCAGCACTGAGGAGGGGGCTTAGTGCCAGCACCAGCTCTAAAACACCCACCTGCAAATCCTCCTTTCAGTACAGTGCCTACACGCTGGCTGCTGTAGTCTTGCTTGTAAAGGGTGACATTAAACATTTTGTACCAAAAAGACCAAACCCTTTGTTGTTTTCTCCCTCGGAATCCACGGAAGTCCATCTCATCCCTTCTCTACCTGGACGGTGTTGTTGCCTCTCTGTAGCGGATCTCTTGGCCCAGAATGCCACAGACTGCAGTCTCCAGGAATCTTCCCCATCCCCACCACATCCTGACCTTCATGGTCCTCTCGCTCCTGCTGTCACCATGCTCGCTTATCTCTCTATTGGACCACAAGGCTGACCACATTGCTCCCCATTTCTGAATCCTCTGGGATGGCACCCACATGCATCAGTAACTCAGCAGCGTACCCCAACACACTCTCTTCTACAGTCTAATATCCATAGGTTAAAACAACTAGTAGTTCCCACTCATCATATGAAGTCAAAAAGTCACCCAGGAACCCAGAGAGAGTTCATCGATGCAGGCAAGTAACTTGGTTACAATCACAGTTTCCGTCATGGCCCCATTTTAGACCTGCATTTCTTCCTTTAAAAGCTGCTTCTGTGAAGATGTAGCCCCTGCTAGGGCAGCCGTCTAGCATGTAGGAAGTGATGAGTTCAACTCCCAGGGCCGCTGAAAAGAAACACACTTAGTTGTAAAACCACGACCCAAAACCACAAGAAAACATGACTCTTCATGACCCAGCAACACACTTTTCTTGCAGAAGAAGAGGTAAAAATGACCCTGTGGCTCAGAAGTGCTACCTGAAGCTCCTCCCACCGGAGGCACTAAGGACGGAAGGCAGGGGTGCGGCTGTGCCACGGGAGGTATTTTTGTATTTGTTTTGCCCCAATTTCTGCTACATAGACAGCGCCAGTCTTTCTGTCGACTTCCAAAAGGTGTGGCAGAACCTGATCTGCCAGCTGGATAGTGCTGACCACAGAGCAGTCCCCGATGCTTCCAGAGGGTGGGGCAAGCAACACTGACAGCCTACTGAGGTTCAGCTGGGCCACAATCAAGTACTTCCCGTCTGGGGTGAACCTAAGAGGAAAGAGAATTCAATAGTAAGGACCACTCCTTCTCTGTGTGCCCTCGGCTGCACCCTGGAGTGGACTGACTTAGCAGCCTGGAGAGGCATGCTGCAGTTTTTCAGGTTAGAGTGCATGGCTCCTAGGGCACAATGCGCCTTCCAGTTCCTGAGAGACTGAAGCACTACTCAGGCATGGAAGGTTTCAGGCCGCTTTGTATTTCTCAGTAATGTTCCCTTGGAAGCCAAGGGAGCCTGGAAGCTTAACTGGACAGCTGGCCTTAGACATTAGCCTTGTACAGTCTGTACAGTTGGCAAACCTCTCTGTATTCTGACTACAACTGTATTGATCCTGACGACTGCCATTGCAGTCTACTTCTGATAAAGGTATAGAAGGTCTGATTGCTCTCAATAAAATTGCCACAGCTCAAGTGTTGCTGTGAACCCTTTAACTGGCCAGGTTTCATTCCTCCTGGCCATATCAGGGGATCATGGCCCAGTACTTATTGGCAGGTAAATAAGTGTGGGGAGCTTACATTTGCCAATGCTCAACAACAGTGGCCATCACTGTCTGAGGGGTTCTTTAATGAATTTAAATTGTATACAATTCTGTGATAATAGATGAAGCTAAAGATATGCCTACGTTAAAACAAAACACAACATAACATAATGAAAGGAGAATTAGAAGCTGGGCAGGTTCAACAATGTGGACTCCGGCTTAGCCCCTCCTACGATTAGGAATCTCTCATAGGATTCGGAGATCTCAGATATCTAACCTCTTTGGACTCTTGTTTCCTTCCACTTTCCCTTGCTTAAAATTAACGATAAACACTTTAAACTTTTGGCCACTCTTCAGAAGAAGTGGGTCGCACAACCAGCTAAAGCAAGCATTTAAAACAAGCAGCAGCGATTACCTCACAGCAGAAGGCCCCTCCTCCTGGAAACAGTTGTCCCATGCTCCTAACCATTCTCCAGTGACCTTATCAAATACCTGGAGCCTCTTATTTCCTCGGTCTGCAACCCACACCTGAGAAACCAAAAAATAATGTCAATGGGAAGAGACCCACAGCATGAGAAGAAACATAGTTTTATCAGCTGCACATACACGGTCTCAGTTAGTGCTCAGAGGACCCCAAAGAAGATGGCATCCATTTTCAGAGGGGTTAAACACCTGTCTACAAAGCATTAGGAAGTGCAAATGCTAAAGGAACAGAGCCATCAACTACATTAAACATGGAAGTAGATAAAACCTGACTCCTCCACACAGTGCAAAGACCAGAGACACTGACTAGGGGCAGACTCTCCCGTCTCTTTAACTCTCATCACCATCACTGACAACTGAAGCAGCTCCTAAGCCAGGTACAGGCTTGTTCTCGGAGGCTCAGGGGTTTGCTCTCTCAGTGTCATTTCTAAACTTGTATCTGTTATCACTGGGATGGGTCCAAAGTACAGAGAGCCATTGAAGAGGAGGAAACGGGCATGTTAGTAGCACATAAAACATAATAGGTTTAAATTCAGTTTTTATAGATTACAATGAGTTATCTAGACACTCCTATCATAAAGCAGGGGAGCTCAGACTTTTTCTCAATAGCATTCACAGGGATCCATAGATTATACAATTATAGGATCTCTGTACAGCACAGATCACACCCCTTGCAGATCCTTCAGATTTCTTGGGTTTGTATAGCTTGGTGTGACCCTGACTTTATTCTAATTGGTGTGTATGGATTCTGGTAGCCACTGGCTGTTACAGACACAGGCACAAGACAGGCTGGTGTCCACACAAGTGTCCTAAGATGTGATGAGTTTGCTCAGGGATGTTACTGCCTCAGATGACCAAGGAAGAAACACATCTCAGGATGGAATGGTATTGCAGATTATTTTCTTTCTTCTTCAATACGCAATACTTTTGGCCATGGGAAAGCCTCTCTGAGAAGCAATACATCCTTAACTCTGGAGTAAATTCACTGTTCGGAAAGGCTCATGGTAGTGATGAAATGAGTTATATACAATGTGGAGCATACCACTAAACTGTTACAGAACATCAGGGCACAGGGCCAGGGCAGTAGCTCAGTAGTAAGATGCTCTCTGCATGTGTAAGGCCACCAGTCCTCCCCCACGGCAGCAACAATGAACAAACTAAATCACAAGTACATAAAGAATGGGCTGTCGGTTTCACAACTCAGCAATCTCACGCTGCTCCTCTTGCTGGCCCCTAAGAATGTCCTCACCATGAATCTGATTACATCCATATCTCTCGTGCTTTGCAAAATGGGATTTTTTTTTTTTTAAGCAAAAAATAGGACTAGCATCAAGGAAGGCAGCCTGACCCAGCACTGCATGTCAGAGGGCAGCTGACCCAGCACTGCATGTCAGAGGGCAGCTGGCCCAGCACTGCATGTCAGAGGGCAGCTGGCCCAGACACTGCATGTCAGAGGGCAGCTGGCCCAGACACTGCATGTCAGAGGGCAGCTGACCCAGCACTGCATGTCAGAGGGCAGCTGACCCAGACACTGCATGTCAGAGGGCAGCTGACCCAGACACTGCATGTCAGAGGGCAGCTGGCCCAGCACTGCATGTCAGAGGGCAGCTGGCCCAGCACTGCATGTCAGAGGGCAGCTGACCCAGCACTGCATGTCAGAGGGCAGCTGACCCAGACACTGCATGTCAGAGGGCAGCTGGCCCAGCACTGCATGTCAGAGGGCAGCTGGCCCAGCACTGCATGTCAGAGGGCAGCTGGCCCAGCACTGCATGTCAGAGGGCAGCTGACCCAGCACTGCATGTCAGAGGGCAGCTGACCCAGCACTGCATGTCAGAGGGCGGCTGGCCCAGCACTGCATGTCAGAGGGCAGCTGACCCAGCACTGCATGTCAGAGGGCAGCTGACCCAGCACTGCATGTCAGAGGGCAGCTAGCACAGCACTGCATGTCAGAGGGCAGCTGGCCCAGCACTGCATGTCCATATGCTCACTTATTTAACACAGGTCTGACCCCTCAGAACTCGTGGTGGAGGTAAAGCAAACTCCATTCAGCACATGCCCTCAAAGCCAGCACTCTATAGAGGAGCATCTACAATGTAACAGCAGTGACTGTAATGCAAAGTACAGTTCCCACAGGAAACAGGTAGAGAATTTAACCCTGCTGATGGGGACTTGGGGGCTGAAGGCGACCCCTAAGGTCCCAAGAAGCAAAGCTTCTGTTTATCTACTGAGTAAAAGCCTAGGAGGCAGCAGTGGACAGGGCTAGAAGGGGAAACGGAAGAGCAGGAGCTGGGGGGGGGGGTCCTCTCCTTCCCTCAGGATCAGCCTCTGCACTCCCTGCTCCATTCCCGTCAGGGCTGCTCCCCTCCCCTCGTGAACTGAAGGATTTCTTTTTTGTTAGGGTTTCTCTGTGTAGCCCTGGCTGTCCTGGAACTCACTTTGTAGACCAGGCTGGCCTCGAACACAGAAATCCACCTGAGTGCTGGAATTAAAGGCATGCACCCCCATGTCTCCGGCCTGAACTGAAGGATTTCAAACACTTACCATAAAGTTTTCCTAGTAGAAGGCAACGTTTCTTTTCCAGGTTTTAGATTCATTACCTGCTCCCTCAGCCATTTAAAAGCTATAGAATTATCTATCTTGTTCATTTCTAAATATTTGGAGAACTTCCTCAGTACAGGGCCGGGACATTTTAGGAGTTTGTGTGCACAGCCAGCTCTGGAGAAAATGCTGAGTCCTACCTACTGTGCTTGCCTTTAACTGCCAATGTGCCCCCTAGGACCGCCCAGGGAAAGGGCACTCAAGCAGCTGTGTACAGCAGGCTGCCTGTGGGGACTTCTGGCCAATGTGCCCCCTAGGACTGCCCAGGGAAAGGGCACTCAAGCAGCTGTGTGCAGCAGGCTGCCTGTGGGGACTTCTGACCGGGGAACGGCCTGTTTGCTTTACTTAACAGGGGAACACTCAGTTTACTGTGGGTGGCACCCTTTCCTAGGCTGAGGTGGAGAGTTGAGCTGTGTGATACCTTGTGAGTGTGAGCAGGTCAGCACGTGTGCATTCATTCCTCCCTGCTGCTGACTTGACAGCAGACATGTTTGTGAAGCTCCTGCCTCAACCGCTCTTTCTCCCTACCTGGCTTTTCCTCAGATTCCTTTGGTCTTTGTTTGGTTTTTCTCACAGCAACAGAAACAAAAAGAGGATACATACACCAAGACGTGCCCACCCCCCCACCCCCACCCACACAGCTCCAAACACAGGGGCACTGCCATTACCCGACCAACTGCATCAAGTGTAACGCTGTGAGGTATGTTGAACTTGGCAGGTTCTGTCCCATTCTCTCCACGCAGCCAGAGGATCATGAAATCTATAAATGGTAAATACATGTGAACAGTGATATGAATAGTGAGACATATGCATTTCCATGTTGTTTTTGTCTTGCAAACTACAAAAGAAATGTATGGCACACTGAGGCCTTGAATATTCTTCCCTGGCTTTGTCTGTCTGTCTGTCTGTCTGTCTGTCTGTCTGTCTAACTCATGCTCCTTCAGTCTACTGCTTCATTAGCTCAGCCTGAGCTGTTCTGACCTCAAAGGCACTGCTCAGAGTTCCTGCACCGTTTCCTTCAAACTAGTTCCCTTTGTACCAAAAAAGCTCATTTTTCTCAATTTGTTTTTCTCTCCCCAAGTCAGAGAATCATACTGTGTAGTCCTGACTGGCCTTGTCCAGTGTTGTTCAGGCTGGCCTCAGACTCCTAGCACTGCACCTGGAAGGCAGGAATGACAAGTGTGTCCCACCGCACCCGCTACGGTGGGTGTTTATGGCCTCCCTCTGTTCACTCGAGGGATAGTCACTAGAGCCTAATGGATTGATCTCTCACAAGACTAGTCCATGCCTAACACACTGTACCTGGGAACATGGCCTCAGACCACATGAAGAGGGCAGAGTCCCACTGCCACAGCTCAAGAGAGGAAAGAAAGGGCTCCCCCACGGAGCCCTCCGTGGGAATACTACCCACCCTATGTATTTCAGGTTCTGTGACTTCTGGATTCCCAAACCATGACAATAAATTTCTCTTGTCTTAAGTCACCTTCTTTGTAGCCATTTTTTTGTTACAACTACCACAGGGAGCAAGTGTGTTCAGTCTGTCCCTGACTTAGCTGCTTCTTGCTTTTACAGAATCTCTGGATGCCTGCTTTACCTCCTGTGTTAGAGACCAAGTTCATCCCTAAGGACAGACTTGCCAGAAATAGCTCCCAGCATTTTGCATATTTTAAAATGCATTTGGACTATCTCTGACTTCCTGAACTCCCTCAGACTGCTAGCAGAGCACAACTCTGAGATCCTCAGAGCAGCTTCAGTGGCCGCCACCTTTCCTTCTGGCCGCTGAGAAAGCCATGCTGTTTCCATTGCAGCTCAGGGCTCCCACAGACCTGGACACCACCCCCTGCTGGCCCTGTCTACAGCTCAGCCAAGGGGGGCCTCTTCAGGAACTCTGCTGTGCCTCTCCAATTCCGGTTTGCCTTCCGGTTCCTATCCGAGCTTGAAAGTCTCTGCCACAGATGAGTTTAATTGTTCTATTAGGAACAGACCTGCTGCTGTGGTGTCCACTGAGGACCTAGTTAGAGCCTTACTGTTAGCCTGCAGGAAGCATGCCAGGGATCTAACTTCCTGCCTTCCCCATCATAAACAAAAAATCTCCAGAAGTTCTTTAAATTCCACACCACCTCAGTCCGGGTGAAGGTCTCCTGGCATCAGTGAACACGGCAGGCCACCGAACAGAAGTTTCCTGTTGGTAATCCCACCAACCTGATTTAGGTTGAGGTTTGGTCCATAGCTATATATATATATTGTAATGCTAAATTCTGTTTCCCAAGGTCGAGCCACCCCCAGAAGAAGGAATTCTCACCTATACCAGCTTTTGTTATGCAAACCTTGCTCCTTAATTTAAAACTATTTGGTTGAATAAAGTGCCTACAACCTGTAGCTCAGCAGACAGAGGTAGGCTGGGGTTTGGGGTCGGAGGCAGAGAGCGACGGGGAGAGAGGAGAAAGGGAAAGTGGATCTCAGCACGTGGCCCTTGGGGGTAGGTGGATCTGAGCGCAGAGCCAGGAGGGTCTGTCAGTCAGAGTAGGAGCGGCCTAGGCAGGATATAGCAAGTGACACCTGGGGATTATTGACAGACGAGTAGACAAAATAGCATAAGGGTGACATCTACCCAGCTCTAATTCTAAGGCTTGTTATAAATATAAAGGTTTTGTGTCTTTTATTTGGGAACTCAATGATCTAAGGTGGGGTACAAACCCTAAATAATATTTTCAGCAACAGATTTCCTTGTATTTAACCTTTACACACAACTTCACGTGCAATATGGTTACATTATCTACACAGCAAACAAATTAAACTTATAAAATAATACTTTATGATCATGATCACACCCAGTTAAGGCATTTACCTTGGGATAGTTTGACCAGTCTGTTATTCAGTCCCCCATCTCCATCCACAATGTAAATCTCCCCTGTGTCCTCTACATATAATTCTGCAGGGTTGTCAAACTGCAGCGGGTTCAAGCCAGTGCCCTTCTTGCCTGGGGTTCCCAAGACTTGAACAAGATCACCCAGGGAATTATATTTTTTAACAGTATGGCCATAGGGTCCTGTAGAGAAAGACATGCAAGCATCACAAGGATTACACAGCATTCACATCTTCCATAAGCTAAAGGCAAATCTTTCACTAGGCTGAACAGCAACAGGAGCCAAGAGATTTGCATATTTAAGTGTGACAGGTGGCAGCCAGCAGCCTTTCATAAGGTTTGAGCAAACCTGGAGATGTATTAATCTAATCTAATCACTCCAAGATAAGGAGACTCTAAACACAAGAAAAACACTGGCTCCTTACAGAGAAAGCTTAGGATAATTTAAATTCTTTTTTAAAAACACACTGTTTGGCCAGGTGGTGGTGGGACACACCTTTAGTCACAGCACTAGGAGGCAGAAGCAGGCAGATCTTCCAGGCCAGCCTGGTCTACAGAGTGAATTCCAAGACAGCCAAGGAAGGCTACACAGAGAGAGCCCGGCTCAAAAAGCCCCCCACTCCCCCAAAACCCCAAACCCAAAACAAACAAACAACTCACTGCTTGTAAAAGAAATTAATAAGGAACTAAAAAACAAGCAACCGACATTCAAAGCTCTTATTTCAGTCATGTACAAAGTCCACAAAAAGTTCTTTATAACTAGCACTATTTTTAAAATTATATTTTCTCACAGCAGAAGCAAATTAAAAATTGAACTCATTTCTTAAGAGAAAAATAATCTTGGAGCTAAAATGACCTTACAAGTTAAAGAATAAAGTAAGTAAATAAGAGCAAATAAGGGAAACTCGGAAGCAGTTAGCAGAGGCACAGGAGGGGAAGCAGTTAGCAGAGGCACAGGAGGGGAAGCAGTTAGCAGAGGCACAGGAGGCAAAACTAACGGACAGGTACCCAGAGACTGAAGTCAGGAGAGGCAGCCTGCATTCCAGCTCTAGCTGGAGAGCCCCCTTGTGATACTGCACTGAATCTGAGTGCTGATGCTGAAGGGCTTACCCACAGAAAACACACAGTGTTAGAGAGAGCACACCTCCAAGTTTCTAAAGACTTAAAAAGTGGACAGAGAACTTATAATTTTTTAAGTGGTTGACTTGCAGCCAGATATTCACTTGAGGAAATCATTTCATTTGAAAATGGGAAGAGCATAAAAATAGTTTCTCTGATGGGAGGGCGGAAAAGACACAATGAAAAGAATGAGATCATCTGTGTGGCGCTTATTTCTGGGAACCAGTGATGTTTTTTTCTTCTTTTTAAAAGGGCAGCATGAACAGAATAAATTAAAATGAAAGGCTCTCACAGAGAATTCTCGGGGCAGAAGAGAGAAAAATCATCAAATCTCATTACATTATTGTATAAACTCAGAGATACTTTCAAGAGTCCTTTTTTTTTTTTTTCATTTTATTTCTGTACATGAATGTTTGCCCGCAGATGTGTGTGTGTGTGTGTGTGTGTGTGTGTGTGTGCAGTTCCCAGAGAGGCTAGAAGAAGGCACCAGCTTCCCTGAACCTGGACTTACAGACGCTGTGAGCTGCACCCAGGTCCTCTGGAAGCAAAGTGTTCTAACCACTGAGATTCTTTCCAGCTCCTAGATTTATTTTTAAGTTCAAGGGCAATTTCACTGGGATGTAAAGGAAAACCTCCAGGGTACCCAAACTGTAAAGCTTGACAGCTTCCTGGGGAAGGAAGCTGGAGAAGAGGAACGGAGGAAACCACGCAGCTTGTAAGCAGCCTCATGGAGGAAAGGGAAGTGAGTGTTCAGAGAATCACGCGCAGGTTCTGGCCAGTATCTGAAGGGAGGGAAAAGAGAGACAAGGAAGAAAGACGAAAAGTCCTGAGTCTTGACTTAGGAGCTAAGTGGGCAGCTTTACACTCTGCAGCTGCCACTCTTCGAATGTTTAACCAGCACTTACCTTCCAAGATAAAGACTTAACTAAACGAACAGCCTCCTTACGACCTGAAACCCAGAAATTCTTTCCGTTCTGTTAACAAGAGCTACAACATAAAAATCCAACCTTCCTGACACTAAGAGTGGTATGTGAGTTCCCAAGCACTGGCGAAACAGGATCCCCCTCCAAGCCTGGAACATAACCAGACCAAGAAGGATACTAGCAACATCCGCCCTGACTCTCCCATTTCTGCTAGGTCATCAAGACAACAGGAACTGTCTCTCATGTTAAGTAGGACGCACCAGCAATCAGGCAAACAGCTGTCTCCTACAACTTCTGCAGCTAGAAAGCTACTTAGCCTACCTTGTTTTTCAACAGTGTCATACTAAAAATATCTGCTGGTAGGAAAGCTTCAGACATGCTTAAGCGAGTGGAATTTCAAAACTGTTAATAATACCAGTTTCTGCTAACCTCAAGGCAGCAAATGGTGGCTTCATAACCCTTCGTTTGGCCTTTCAAGAGCCAGCTGGTATGAACAGAAGAGTCCACTGATTCCTCTAAAGACTGGCATCTGACTTGACTTCACAGAGGAGGTACAGACTTCCTCTGAGATTAGCAACTGAAGGTTCAAAGAAGAAAGGCTCTGAACTGGAAGGATAGTTCAGTCCACCAGGAAAACACCTGTCGCTCAAGAACAAGGACCTGGGTTCTGTACCTAGAGCCAATGCCAGGAAAAACAAAAACAAACAAAACCCTGCTGAGTATGAGTGTGTGCGCTGTAATCCCAGCATTGGGAAAGTAGAGAAAGGAAGATGCCCAGGGCTCACTGGCCAGTTAACCTACCCTGCTAATTAGTTCCAGGCCAGTGAGAGAGAGACTTTGGTGCAAAAGACAAGATGGATAGCCCTAAAGAATGACACTCTGCCCCCGATCCCCACCCAAATAAAGTTCCCTTGATAAGTTTAAAAGATTGGGATTATAGTGTTATTGAATTTCTTGATTATACAGTAGTGTGGTGCAAATTTGTAGAAAGACATGATTTTATGAAATTTTAAGGAATTTATGATTAGATTCAGCAATGCTAGCCTTAAAATGTATAAGCAAGAACATGGGCAAAGATGCAACTTCTATCTAGGAAGGCAATTCAATAGATAGTACTAAACATACCGCTTCCTACGTCTGTGATCCAGACGGACTGTTCAAATGGTATGCCGGAGACAAACATACCATGGGGTGTGTCAACTGTATAATTCCAGGCTCGTAGGAAATAGCCATCCTCTGAGAACACTAACACCTTGGGGATATTATCCCCTCTCTGAAGGCACACAAAAATAACTGCTTAGAATCACTCAACAGGAATGCTAATCTTTACTTTTGTCAGAGAAATCAAGATTAAAGGATAATAAATTTAGAAGTGTGTAAAAAAAAAAAAAGCACTAACTTCAAAACTTAATAACTTCTAATGCATACACATCTAAAATGTGCACTTGAAGCCAACTTAAAATTAAATTGCATAGTTAGCATAATATAAATGCAACAGGCTATCTAGGTGGAAAACACTTCTTTCCTTTCTGTTCATCTTTTTTTTTTCTTTTTGTCATGCTCAGATTGACTGTTCTTTTATTATTCCTGTCTGTTGTGATCAAACTGAATGTATATAATTAAAAGTTAAAAAAAAAAATCTCTAGTTGGAGAGATGGCTGAGCAGATAAAAGTGTTTGCTAAGCAAGACTGACACCCAGAGTTCAATCCTGGAAACCACTGGTAGTTGATAACAACACTAACACTTTGATCTCTCTTGAACTCACAGGCTCACATATTAAATATATATATGCATTCTACTTACTTGGGCTACGTAAACTAACCCGTTGAGAGAGTCAACTGCAACACAAAATGTCACACCAGTGAAGTATTCTGAATTCTTGGGCCAACCCAAATCCAGCCGGAAAAGAGGGTCCTCCATTCTCCAAGAAATGTGAAAAGACAATGTCCTTGAAACCTCAAATAAAATCAAAATACTCAGATTCAGTTCGAGAACCAGAAGGTAGCCAGAAATAAGACTGTATGTCTAAAGATCAAAACAACCACAAGAAAAGTCTGCTGATGACTTGAGAGTGTAGTAAGGGCTGGGGAAAATCCAGTGTGTGTGTGTGTGTGTATTTGAAAGACTATGTTTACTTATTTTTATTTAGACTTGTGTGCATGAGCTCGGGTGAGTTTATGTGCACCATGTGCCCACAAAGGCCAGAAGAGGGCATCAGGCCCCCTGGAACTGGAGTTATAGTGAGGGGGTGAGCCTTCATGTTGGTGCTGGGAATAGAACCTGAGTCCTCTGCAAAAGCTGCCCGAGCTCCCAACCTCCGCGCCACCTCCCCAGCCCCACGTGCATACTTTTTAACACTAAATGGGAGGACGAGTCGTCAGCTGTTGAGCCCCGGGGAAGCAGGTTTGAGACCCCTGGGGTTGCACCTCTCGGTGCCACCCACACCCACAGCCTTCTCTCCCGCTATTCACCAGAGAGCCACAGAAGCGCGAATGCAAAACCAGACAGGAAAGGAAGAAGGCGGCGCCCGCCAGGCAGACCCAGGCTCTCGCCATAGCGAGGGTCTGGGAGGCGAAGGTCAGCGGGGCCTGAAGCGAGCTCTGGGGCAGAGGCAGCCTAAAGCACCGGGAAACTCCGAAGACCTATTCCGGGTGTCTTGCTCCTTGCCCCGCCCCAAGTCAGGCGCCCGGCGAGTGACCCGGGTCCCCACTCCGAGGTGCTCCGGGCCATTAGGATGGCGGCGCCCGCAGATCTTCCTGACCTATTTACTCTTCGCTCGTTTAAACTCACCTTCAAGAAGCAAAACAGAGCACGACGAAACTGAAGAATTAGGGGACTGTGACGCTAAAACAATGACTACCACGTTCCGAAAAGGACTTTCGTCACATCTGCTCCACAAGCATTCAGGCGTTTGCCGTGGACGCCTAAGTTCCCACACTAGGACCCCGACGCCCCAAACTAGTCATTCGGGCAATAGTGATTTAAGGTGGCGGTGCATCATTGCGTTTTGTGGGCGCGACACGCTCTACGGAAGGTCCCCTGGAGCTGGTGGGGCATTTAGGGGAGCTCCCGCTGTGCGTCTAGCCGTGTGAGCGCTGCGATGCTCGAGAGCCGCCCTTCTTAAGGCTGTGTCCCCCTTCGCCCGGCTTCTAGTGCGCCCCGGCCGCCGGCCCGCTCCCGGAAGCTACGAAAGCCCGTAACAAAGGACCTGCGGGGCCGCCGGCTGCCGGAGCTGCGGGACCCCGGGATCGGGCGGATCGCCGGCCTGAGCGCCCGCGGGGCCACGTGTCCAGGATCGCGGCGGTGAGCGGAGCGTGGCTCGGCGGCCTTCCCCGGAGCGCCCGGTCCTCGGCGCCCTCCGGAGCCCTGATTTCTGCAGACGCACCTGCCGGCTCTGCTCTGAGCAGCTGAAGCTTTGTGCGAAGAAGCTACTGAAGTCTGATTTTAATAGTAATAATAATAATAAAAAAACTTTTTCTAAGTTTTCGTTCTGGGATTTTTGGTTTTGTTTTGGTGCAGTTTGCAATACTCTACCTCCTCGCCTCCTTTCTCCTCCACCACGAGTCGAACCTGGGATGCGCGTTTTGTAATTGCGAGTAGAACTGTTAGACGTCACGCCGGAATATAGTACTCAAGATGGACAAGAAGTCCTTTGAGACGGTGCTGGATGAAATTCGAAAGGTAATTGACCTTGTTCCCTAAAATTGGTCTGAGATAATGGTCGTGAGTTACGTCTTTGAGGTGTAGTGTGTAGTCAGCAGAGGAACTTGAACTTTCCTGTGTAACGTAAGAGCTTGAATCTTGGTAGATTGCACCACTTAAATAGAAGATAAGCCACCCGGCTGCTAAACTTGGGAAGTCACTGTGATATGAGAATTACGTTTGTACTACCCACAGCTCCGGAGCCAACTGTAAATCCGTAATAACTGAGCTTTTGGTTGAGTGACATTTATTCAATATTAACCTGGTTCGGTAACAGGAGCGACTGGGCACTGGAAGGGATGCCTAGAAAGTTCCTTTTCAAATCTCATCCCCTGCCTTTGCTCTCCTTCCTCTGCTTTTTGAGACTATTTATATTTCCTATTTCCTGGAAGAAACCAGGCAGCAAAAAAAAAAAATTTTTTTTTTTTTGAATGTAGGGTTGAGGCTAAAAGTATCTCACGCAAAAAATAGCAGGTTGCCTGTTTGACGGAAAGGGCAGTGCTGTGGCCCTGAGCCTGACAGCATCTCACAGCTTGCATGGGGTCTTGCTGTCAGATGCTGTCTTGCATCTGTTTGACATCTCAAACCGGGCCCTCTGACTGGCACTGCAAAAATTGCCGTCAGATCTAGATTTTTTTGTTTGTTTGTTTTGTTTTTCGAGACAGGGTTTCTCTGTATAGCCCTGGCTGTCCTGGAACTCACTCTGTAGACCAGGCTGGCCTCGAACTCAGAAATCCGCCTGCCTCTGCCTCCCGAGTGCTGGGATTAAAGGCGTGCGTCACCACGCCCGGCTCAAATAACATATTTTTAATCTTTCATATTTGGTGGTGCTGATTTTTTTTTCTTTTCAAATAGACTTCTGCTCTTGCTGGGTCTAGTCTAATTAAAATTTGAAACAAAATGTCGTTTTACCATGTACTTAGAATTTGCCACAGTTGGTTTCTGAGCTATTTTTTTTAACCATTCTGAGAAAATAAATTTTAAGTTAAAGTAGACCTGAATGCAGGCCATGCGTATGTCTATCTTTTACCTTCTCAGCCTTGTAAAAATGCCTGGTAATAAATATTAACGAGGGAATCAGAAAGGTTCCAGAGTAAAGTCTGTTCAGCCGGGTTGGCCTTCAGTTCCACAATTCTAGTCTGCAATCAAAATGTGTCGCCTGTTGGCTTTGCCAGATGGGGAAGACAGAGCGGGAGTGTCTTAGTCTACTAAAATGCAGTAAAATAGATAAGGGTGTCTCTAAGTAGGGGTGGTGCTATAATTTTTAGAAATTGCTTTAGATTTTGTAAGTGTCCGTGGTAATGGTTCTCCTCTGTTGTCACTGTACACCCACTGCTAATACTGGCTTTCACTTCACAAAGTAGAAGCACTTGAGAAGACACTTGTTGGGGGGGGAATAGGAAAGGCATTGTTTTGTTTTCTCAAAATGGGAGTAATAAGAGCTGTTAATTAGCACTTTCTGTTTCACTCCAGCTTCTTAATTGGAGTTAGGTGGTGTACTCCCAATTTACAACCCCAAGCCAAGCCCTCATTAGGTATCTAATGCTCCCCAGGAGTCTGGGTTTTTTGTTTGTTTGTTTCTTTTTTGTTTGTTTGTTTTTTTGTTTTTGGTTTTTTGAGTCAGGGTTTCTCTGTATAACCCCGGCTGTCCTGGAACTCACTTTGTAGACCAGGCTGGCCTGGAACTCAGAAATCTGCCTGCCTCTGCCTCCCAAGTGCTGGGATTAAAGGCTTGCGCCACCATGCCCAGCTTTGTTTTTTTTGTTTGTTTGTTTTTTAAATGTGTTCCATGCCCTGTGTGGGGGCTGCAGCTGGACCTCTCCGGTATTAGGGGAAGATTTGAGTTAGGATTGGTATCATCAGCTCAAGCCAGGATTTGGTCCTGAATCTTGCTTTTGACTGTCTCTTTAAGATAAGAACACTCCTCAGCATGCATTACCCAGAATGCCATGTAAAAGCTGAACTGTTGAGCGTCCCTGGATTTTTTTCTGGTTGATGCATTTGCTCCTAACAGAATGATATACAGAGAAAATACAATATTATAGCTGTTTTGTAGTGCAGAGAAAATGGCCAGGTCATATATTATGATGAGTGCTTATAATCTACGGAAGCTTGCTTTGGCTTTTCCATCTCTGAGGTCCACAGGAGCTGGTGGAGGAGCAGCTGTGACTTCTGCATAGTGCTAGGGTAGGAACAAAGGCATTTATCGGACATCGCTCTATCAGGTTTCCAATTATTAGGATCTTGTTACCGCTTGCTGAAGGTTATGACTAGGATTTCCCCTTTATGAATGAGGAAGCAAGCTCTAAAGGCTCTGTTGTGGGCCACGTTGCAAGTTCAGGGCCAGCCTGGGCTTCATAGTGAGCCGCTCTTGGAAGAAAGGGGGAAAAAAAGGCACATTGTATCAGTTAAAGATGTTGTGAAAATACGTAGACATTCACAAATTTGAAAGTAATTTGTACTAGTGTTGACTCTGTTATGATGTTGCTCCTTTGGAGACATGTTCCTGGAGACCCAGCAAGTCTAAAGAATAGAATTTTACCTTAGTAACTGCAGCTCCCAGCTAGAGATGAATGAGCTGGGAGCTGCAGCTACTAAGGTAAAACTAAAATTACATACACACCCCTTGCCAGTCTGTGTGGGTGTGTATGTAGTTTTAGTACATGCATATTAACATGCTGCTGATGTATATTAATTCTTTTTTCCCCCTTTTCTAGGCTGTTTTAACAGAATATAAATTAAAAGCGATTGAATATGTTCATGGGTACTTCTCCAGTGAACAGGTATTTTTCATTTTTTTAAAGCCTCTTTATATTACTGCTCTAGTTAAGTCTGTTTACTTACTAGATACATTCAGAATTGAGTTGACTTTGTTGCCCTTATTTGCTGTAGAAGTTCTTAGTTCTGGCAAAAACTTTAAAGTCTTCCGAGATCTTAGTGTTTTACACAAAATTACACCACATTCCTATTCTAAGGTAATTTTAAAACACTGTATCCTTTTTAAAAGCAACTTAAACTGTCAGTTATTCTGGGGAAATATCAAACGTTTATAAACTCAGACCTAAGAGATGGCTCAGTGGTTAAGAGCACTTTCTGCTCTTGCAGAGGGCCCAGGTTTGGCCCTTAACATCCTAGTGGTCACAGCTTATAACCATCCAGAACTCCAGTTCCAAGGTATCTTGCTGGGTCCAGCATGACCTTAGTAGTGCCAAAAGAACTTGGTTCCCTGCCCATGGGACATGGGGNGGGGCGAGGGGGGGCGGGGGGGGGGGCAACGAGGGACTCCACGAGTGTCAATGTGCTGTGGGCAAAAGGCTTGTTTGTATAATAATGTACAGGTCTTATTTTCTTCCTTCAAGTTCTCCCTGTCAACATTAATGACTCCATGAGTCCGGTAGGCTAAAGTGTGGCTAATTTCTTACCAAATGGTAAATCCTGGGACCTTGGGGACAGCCCGTAAGCCTGTGGAAAAGAACTCTAAGAACATAGGTTTAAAAGAAAGAATTCATGGTCATTACCAAGGCGTTGAGAATGCAGTTTCTCATTTGCTGTGGACATGACCATAAAGAAAAATTCCCATGAGGTTTTTCATATGCTACTTGACTAGCAGTTAACCTGTTGGGAACATTTGGGAAGAAAGAAAAGAAAAGAAAAGAAAAGAAGGTGAATTAATGAGGGGCTTCATGAATCTAAAGGAACAAAAGCAGCTGCACTGTGAGCCAGCTTGTCAGAAAGACACTAAGGAAGGAAATCCCACCCAGCTAAGGTTTTTTTGTTTATGCTTATACAGGCAGACAGATTCCTGAGTTCAAAGTTGGCCTAGTACAGACTAATTTAGGTCCTGCTGTGGCAGAAATAGTAATTTCAGGACGGGGTCCCATATTGTTAGTTTATTCTCTGTGCTTAACGGAGGCAGGCAGATCTCTGAATTCTTTTGCAAGGCTAAAAGAAAATGTGTGCTTGCTGTCTCCTAATAATTAAGGGTCTGGGGTCAAAAGGGAACCTGGAGTAAATCACTGGATTGATGTGTAAAATAAAAGACAGGGCTTAGGATCTGCAAGAGATGAGCTATCCAGAGGGCTTTTTAGAATAGCAAGGGAGAGCTGATTGGAGAACTGTCTCAAGCAGAGCATAGAGAGAGAGCTGTCTAGAGATCTTCAGAGAAAGCAGATCAGACAGAGAAAGCAGTCTAGAAAGCTGTCTCCAGCAGAGCATAGGCCGCCAGCTTGGACCCACCATTTGACTGGAGTCGTTTCGTTCACAGCTCCCAGACATCCTTTCTTCAGACACCCTCTCCAAGCTGAGGCTGGTCCTCGGCAGCATCTGATGCTTTCTTTTGAACTCATACAGAATTGCAAGCAAAAACACGCAGCCACATTAAGCAATCTTCAGTACATTTTTTTTGAGTTTATAAATTTGTAAATTTACTCATAAATTTGTATGGAATTTTTGATAGTTTTAAAATTCCCTGTTTGCTCAAAGGAGACATGAATACATGTTGAATGGTTACAGAGAGCACAGGCTCCTCCTACCATTCATTCCTTTGGATTTTCTTTCAAGACAGCGGTCCAGGGTGAGGGCATCTCTGTGCTGCTGGCTCCTGACTGCATCTCAGCGTTCTCTCCTGTTTCAAGGCCTGTTTGCGGGTGGTGGGAGGAGACCCTGGGATCCTAGCCCTCTGACTCTCGCAGTGCAGTGCAGTGCTGAGCTACATACCTGCCTGACTGCTATGTATAATCTGCAGATTCAAGCCCAAGGGTAGCCATGTGGGCCTTCAACCAGTCACTGTACACCGTGCGAGTGACCTGAGCTGCCCCTTGATGTGTAGTTTTCCTGTGTAGTTTGTGTTTTTACACCCAATCTTCATCTAACTTTTCAACTTCCTGTGCTTTCAGTGTACGACATTTCCTGGATTTCTTTCTTTTTTTTTTTTTTTTAAATTTTTTTAATTTATTATATGTAAGTACACTGTAGCTGTCTTCAGACACTCCAGAAGAGGGCGCCAGATCTCGTTACGGATGGTTGTGAGCCACCATGTGGATGCTGGGATTTGAACTTATCACCTTCGGAAGAGCAGTCGGGTGCTCTTACCCGCTGAGCCATCTCACCAGCCCCCCTGGATTTCTTTTTTATGACTTTTCTGTATTGTCTGCTACCCCAGGGCCTTGTATGTGCTGTGCATGCGCCCTTCCACTGAACTACATCCCAGGCTGCTGCTTTTTTTCATTTTTATTTTGAGGCAGACCTTTACTTAGTCACCAGTCGTGCACCTTCAGGCTGAATCTAGATACTGTGTCTCCTCTCTTTGAAAAGGAAGGAAGGAAGGAAAAAGAAAGCAACGAAAGAAAGATTTATTGTAGGAGGTGGACAGGAATGCCACCGCATTCCTGTGATGGTCCAAGAGCAGCTTGTGGGAGCTCCAGTATCCACTCAGGTCATCAGCCTTGATGGGACACACCTCTGCCCCCGAGCCATCTTGTCACCACTGTATGTTTTTCTTCCTAGACCAGTGCTGTCCAGTAGAACATCTTTTATCCACATTGCCCTTTGTGGAAGCTGTTGTATCATGTGACTATTGAGCACTTGGCTTGAGGCCTGTGCTGCTATGGGACTGGAGTGTTCTCATGTTATGCCTTGCTGCACGGGTAGCCTCAGAGCCATATGCTCTTCTCCCATATGGGAACGGGGATGGGAGTTGCAAATGTTGAAGTCTATTTGAAAGAAATGTGTGCAGACACTGCCATCAGAGCTGAAGTCAGTCTTTTCTTGCAGGTGGTTGATCTCCTAAGGTACTTCTCCTGGGCGGAGCCACAGCTGAAGGCCATGAAAGCACTCCAGCATGTGAGTGGCTGCCCTTCTCCCGCATGCAAAGTAACAGTGTTCCATTCCCCCATTTCACACAATCCAGGCGGAATTGTGGTTTGTATCAGAAAGAGCTAACCTTAAATTCCGTTACACTTTGATACACCAAATAACTATGTTAAAAATTAAAACCTGGGGCTGGCGAGATGGCTCAGTGGTTAAGAGCACTGACTGCTCTTCAGTAGGCCTTGAGTTCAAATCCCCGTGGGAATAGACTCATTGCAAAGCACAGTCCTGGACTTTGACCCTTGCATCTCCCATAGTGCATCACTGTAGCCTAAAGGAAGCCACCCCTTAGGGGAGCTGAAGCTCTGTCCTTTCCCTGGCTCTGACTCCTGAGCCCTGCCTGGTGAGTGGAGTCACCCTTGTGTACATGCCACCTTGGTAGATTGCCATTCAGTGGATTTTACACTTGTTACAGGTGAGCACATCGAGAAGCACAGATCTAAAACATGCATGTAGAACCTAGATGTGTTTCTGAAGTCATTCTACTAAAAGGAGTCTGAGTATGACTCAGAATTTTCAGAATGTCTCTAGAGATGCTGGAGCTTACCTTTTGCTTGTGTTACTCTCAGCTAAGATGCAGGCTGTGTCCTAAAATATTTATAGTGTAGAACTTAGTTATAGTTCCCCAAGGCGGGTAAGGTCTGCTACAGCAGTCTCATGTTGAAGCATGGTTTCTCTTTATGGTAGAAAATGGTGGCCGTCCACCCAGCAGAAGTGGTGAGCATCCTGAGCTGTTTCACCTTCAGCAAGGACAAGCTGGCCGCCCTGGAGCTCTTGGCCTCGTGAGTATTTCTCTTACCGCTTGCTTCAAACCTGGAAGGTAAACTGGCTTTTGCAGTCACTGATCTCTGTTAATGTGTCAGTTACGTGGGACGGCAGAGTGCTAGCGAGATAGTCTATGAAAAGGGATCTACCTTAACGTGTCAATTATGTAAGGAAGCAGAACCCTAGTGAAATAATCTATAAAAACTGCTAGGGCTGGAGGGATGGCTCAGTGGTTATGCTCTTCCAGAGGTTCTGAGTTCAATTCCCCGAAACCACATGGTGGCTCACAACCATCTGTAGTGGGATCCCATGCCCTGTTCTGAAGACAGCAGTAGTGTACCCACATACATTAAATAAATAAATAAACCTTAAAAAAATGCTGGGTGTGGTAGCACATGGTTTTTGTGTCAGAAATTGGGGGGCTGTAGGCAGGGGACCCTGAGTAAAGCAGTAAGAACCTGCCTGCAAACAAAAGAAACAAACAAAAATGCCCATGTTCTGTGAAAACGCAGTCCAGGATTCTGGTGTCATTACATAGGCAGTTCTTCCTACATCTGTGGTCATGGCTCACAGAATGATGATGGGTCCTTGGGTGCTCTGTATGTGTAAGGTTTTAGCTCACAGGATAATGAGCACTTCCTACTTAGGAAGTACACGCTCCTGCACTTCAGCCTTTGCTTTGCCTTCCTCCCATCCTGAGTAACTCAAAAGGCAAGCTGGTAAAAGTGTGAGATGTTCATTGAGCAGGATACTTGTACCGCAGAGCCTTGAGTTCCAACAGTGGCAGTCATGTAAGGCCGTGGGAATGCTCCTGTGAACACTGGAGAACCATAGTAAGTATGAGCTTGAAGAGAAGAGAGGGGACCCAAGCTTTAGCAAGGTTTAAGCGTGGGCGAGTTGCTTATTCACAGAGAATGTACTCTACAGTCTGGTATGTGTTGCTACGTCTGTGAAAACACACAATACACCATAAAGACATTTCTGACCTGTGTACATCTGCCTGGATCCTCACACAGAAACTAAGTCATCTTTCCTTAACAGAAACATTGTGGACGCACAGAACTCCCGTCCCATTGAAGATTTATTCAGAATCAACATGTCTGAGAAGAAACGGTGCAAGAGAGTCCTGGAGCAGGTAATCAATCCTTACAGATGCTGTGCTGTGGCTGGGGGTTGGTAAACAGCAAAGTGCCTGCCCCCGCCATGGCAGTGTTGGGGACGAACTTAGAAGCAGCCATTCTTGCCAGCCAGGGAACCCAAGCAAAGCCCCGCAGAAGCAGCTTGTGGGTGCAGAGGTGACTCGGGAGTGAGACGCCGGTGGTGGCTCACCTAGCAGGGTGCTTGCATCTTTCCCCTGTGGAGCTCTGCCATGGCACCAAGCATCCTATGCCCATATGCTTAGGAACAGAAGGAGCCCTCACTTCTTTGGACACTCCCTTGGGTTCATAGAGGGCCCTGGTGATTGATTGGTGGGTGAATGTGCGAACGGTGTTCTGCTCCTTAATTCTTGGCCTTAGCTGGACTTTCTGTCATCTGGAATACCTTATATGAGGAGGCTAATTTTTGTTAACCACTTCTTTTTTATGTTACAGGCTTCCAAGGCAGGCTGCAAAGCCCCTCATGCCATGATTTCTTCGTGTGGAACCTTCCCAGGAAACCCCTACCCCAAAGGAAAACCCAGCCGCATAAATGGAATTTTTCCTGTAAGCATACTCCTACGTAAATGAAATGTCCCATGACTACGTGTGTCGGTAGCACAGATCTGTACATTTACGGGCTGCAATGAGAACATGCCACCTGGTGAGGCTTCTCCAAAGGGAAGGAGTCGCCTGCCTTCCACTTAATTGATAGACAGTTGGAAGTTATGTGTAACCATTAACTGACTGCGTTACCCTCAGAACATGCCAGACAGAGGTTGATTTTGCTGTCTTATTAAGAATCTTAAGCAGGGTGTGGTGGCGCACGCCTTTAATCCCAGCACTTGGGAGGCAGAGGCAGGCAGATTTCTGAGTTCGAGGCCAGCCTGGTCTACAAAGTGAGTTCCAGGACAGCCAGGGCACACAGAGAAACCCTGTCTCGGGGGCAAAAAAAAAAAAAGAATCTTGTTTGGATACCAGTGGGTGGATCTCAGAGCTCTTGGAAAATAATCTTTTCAAAAGTTATTACATTTCTATTACTATGCCAGAACCCTAGAGCTTCATGGATTAAATAGTAGGCATTTATTATTTCCAATAGTTTTTGGTTTGTTTGTTTGTTTGGTTGGTTGGACTTGTTTTTTATTCCGAGACAGGGACTCACTCCACAACTTTAGCTGGCCTGGACCTCAGAGATCAGCCCACACCTCCCTCCCTCCCAGTTGCTAGGGTTAAGGCCTGGGCTACCACACTATGCTCCAGTTTTCCTGACTCGGGGAAGTGGGGGTGGCTTAGCTCTGTAGTTCTGGCTCAGGTTTTACCTGCAAACTTGACTGGCACACACGAATATTCTTTTCTCTCCAGGTAGCTCACTTAAGTGCCTGCCAAGTTAATGTTGCTTGTGGCCAGGCATCCTATTCCTCACCACAAGGGCTTGAGCACCCTCATGACATGGGAGCTAGTTTCTACAGCACATGTAACCAGGGGGAGCTGCAGCAAGGCCTCTTAGGACTTGCTTTTGGGAATCAGTGCCATTCTTTAATGTCATGGTAGTGACACACATCAGCTCTAATTATTCTGAGATGCATGGTGGGCAACAGTGGGCAGTGGAGCCATCTTGGAAGCTGGCCTCTGTACCAGTGTGTACTACCCTAAGGACACTGCCTTAGGTGACAGACTGGAGACTTCTGAACTGTTCTATAGAGCAATTTCTAATGGGCTCTCAGTCACCAGGTTTCTTTTTCAGTCTCTGATTTATATACACTGGTGTAAAAGTTGGTTTTGTGTGTGTGTGTGTGTGTGTGTATAGAAAGTATTAAACTACACATCAACCTTCCCTGTCATCCCCTCTGCTTATCAAGGTCCAAGATGGGTAAGAGGAAGGTGATCTAGCCAACTGGGGCACAATTGGGCCTGGAATCCAAGACTTATTCTTAGCAAGTCCCTTCAGAATAATTCAGTGCAGTTGCCTGTTGTGTCTAAAATCTTTCCCCTTCCCCCTTTTCTCTCTCTCTCTCTCTCTCTCTCTCTCTCTCTCTCTTTAAATAGGGCACTCCTCTGAAGAAGGATGGTGAAGAAATTACCAATGAAGGCAAAGGAATAGCAGCTCGGATTCTCGGGCCATCCAAACCAGTATGTGCTGAAATACAAATAGGAAGTAGCTGTTAGGTTCTCTATGCATAGCTTTCTGTCTTTGTAAAGTGAGCTTTTTGTGTTGCAGTTCAAATATGGTAGAAGTTCTAGGTTGGAGAGAATGGCCTAGGGCTTGAGTGTAAGGACTTAGTTCAAGAGTCCAATGCTCTTTGGAGAGTAATCAGAAAGTTAAAATAAGCCAGCCACTTTCATCTGAACAATAAAGATCAGAAAGTGTTGCTTACCTGCTGGCTAATTAGTCTTAATGTTAGTGAACCAGGCATGGAGCCAGAGGCTTGTCCTTTCAAGGGAGTGAGTATAATGACTGGAAATATAAATTGAACAGAATGGGACCTCCTGTGTGGAGACGTTCATAAGCACTGGTGGCCCCACACAGGCAGGCCTTTGCATTTTCTGCCCATTCACAAGACAGGAGCATCAGGCAGCTGTTTATGAGTCCAGGAGGAAACGGTCCCTTCCCACCAGTGGGTCCTCTGCCCGATGACTCCTGCTTGCTCTTTCACTCTGGGTAAAATACAGTGTGTGGTGGGGCTTTGGGTACTTCAGATTCTGAAGATGTCACCAACTCTAAAATAAAGTTATTGTGAATCTATAGGTTTCAAAAGAACAAAAACATTCCGTTCCTAATCCATTGTGTAAAAATTGTCAGATTGCCAGGTGCTAATGATCTCCCGGTGCTAAGATCCTAATGATCGCAGGAGAGAGAGCATTGCCCTTGAGGTCTTTATGTGTTGGAGAGACCAGACTCGGCAGATCCTAGTGATCACACGAGGACATTGTCCTTGAGGTCTTTATGTGTCAAGGAGAGACCTGAAGGTCTCTTGGGAGCTCCTGGGGTTGGCCCAGGCTGGGTCAGAAAGGCACCTGCTGTTCATTTAGGTCTGGCCTTTATTGGGAGGATGAACGAATGCTGAAATGAAAACCCAGCATGTCTGGCAAGCTGTACCTTAGGAACTGACTAGGAACCACCTTTATGAAAGCAAAGACTACGCAGCCTGAAGCTGTGACAACTGGGGCATCTTCAGTCTCTTAGGATTGTATTAGTGTATCAGGAGATGTGTTCTCAGTGATGTCTAACCACTGTGCTTCTCTTGTCCAGCCTCCTTCAACATACAATCCACACAAACCTGTCCCCTATCCAATTCCTCCATGCCGGCCGCATGCAACTATCGCACCAAGTAAGCATTTGCTTATCTGCACTTTTCCTTTCTGCTGTTCATTACATTGAGAGGACAGCTGCTTTCTGTGCTTGGGGAATCTACAGCACTTCAGTTCTGAGAGTTTAATTCTGATGGCTAGCTGCTATATCCTGGTCTAGCACGCTGCCGCAAGTATAGTTTATTTTTAGTGTGTTTCCCATGTTTACCTTAATTGCAGATTGCTTTAATCACCTTATCATTGGGGCTTTTCACTAATAATTCATTGTGGTAAATGCCCTTTTTTAGGTAACTGGTGTCCAGAGGTATCATCAATGCATTTAGAAAAGGTCCATTGTGTGTACTAGGCTTAAGTGAGACAGGTTTACCCAACCCCACCTGTCAGAAGGTGTCTAGGAGGGGCATGCAGCCAGAGCTGTCTTCCCCCTCAGTTCTCACACTCTCTCCATGTGAGATGCCTCTCTATTACACGGCAGCTTAAAATAAACCACGTTCCCACATTAGCGCGGATTCTAACTCCTAGCCAGTGATACTAAGTTCTCTCTCCTTCTATCATGCACTCATTTCAGGTGCTTACAACAATGCGGGTCTGGTACCATTAGCCAATGTGATCGCTCCAGGCGTCCCTCCTCCACCTCCGTACACTCCAAATCCAGCAGGAACAGGTAAAGGCCTACAGTTGTAGCTCATTTAAAATAAGTCACATAATGTTCATCTATATTTCTGTGAATGTGTCTGTGTACAATTTGCTCTAGTCGTGTGGATATGATTCTTCCCTGTGTACCTTATTATCCCTTCAGTGTTTTCAATGATGCCTACTTACTTTGATTTTAGTTTTCTTTTTTGACATCTATCTGTGATTATGTTGGGGGAATAATCTGGTTAAAGCTTGAAATCGTTTCTTTTTATATAGACAGTGAAGACCTTTCCAGTCAGTCAAAACCTACACAGAGTCAAAGTAAGTACCAAATAGATCCAGAAACTATGCCTGTCTGTCATGACCGCGGCCTGTTGCTTACGGGGAACTTGGAGTAATTCACTGAGAGCAACTGGATAATGATAGATTTATGTTTAAGAAGTGCACTTATTGTCTGGATTTAAATTCATCTTATGACTTTGTATCCTGATAGTTTGCAAAACTCAGTGAAATCTAAGAGTCACTTAGCATGTAGTCACTTAGCATGTAGTCACTTAGCATGTTGTCACTTGGCATGTAGTCACTTGGCATGTGATGTGGGAGAGGAGATTTTCATATGCACACAAAGATAATGCTTTTTGATAGGTAATAAGTCTAGTAAGCCTAAGGAGCCTTAGGGGTAGCCTAAGGAGGGAAAAGATAAAGGAACACTGGAGCCTGCGGCAAAGGCACTGAGCACCAGGCAGCCTGGGTGGCGCCTCCAGATGGCAGCACCGAACTGTACTGCCAGGCAGAGGTGAACAGAGGGAGGGATGCTTTCTGGTGTGGGAGAAAAAGGAGTTCTCTTCTTTTTAAAAATAACAGAACAGTAATAAAGACTACCTCTTTAGTGGTAAGACATGGGCCCTATCATGTGATAGCTGTGAGGTATTATTTGTTGTAGGTTTTTGTTGTTTTGTTTGCTTGTTTGTTTTTTATGCTGTGCTGGTGCCTTGAGGCCAGGGCCTTCTACAAGCTTTCTATAATGAAGCTGCATAGCTGTATGATCTTTATTAATCCACTGGCTTGTCCACACAAAGCCTCAGCGAACCCATATATAAAATGGGAGTGTAGGTCTCTGGATTAGTGTGAGGCAGATAGAGAGACCATATGAGTGTCCTCTTGCCAAGAGTCTGGTTTCCACACACATCTTTAAATGTCTGTCTTACTCCCTGAAAAGCTGTTCAGTGGTTATCACTACAGAGGGAGGAGCTGTCTGTTACCTCTGAAACAGAATTGGTCTAAAAACCGTCTCAGACGATGCTGATCACAGTGGCCTGTCAAAGTCTGGGTTCCCATCAGTTGCCACAGAGCAGTTGGACACGGCCATTGAACTCATTCTTGGAGGAAGAACCCAGATCACCCCAAATCCTCCTTTTAATTATCCATAGAGTTTATCAGAACTAAATGGTGTAGCAAACACAAGTTCTTGGGTGGTTTGGGATCTGCCCTCTAAGGTGAACCTGCATGGACTGGCACACACTTACTAAAACAGAGGCCTGAGGCTGGAGGGAGAATTGACAGAACAGTCCACTGGATGAGTCCCCAGGATTGGCTACGTAAGGCTTTTCAGTTTTCCTAAAACACACTGTAGTCTGCACAGGTCAGCTGAGCTGAGAGGCTGTGTATGTGTTCACCCTAGAGAAAGGGTTCTTCAAGCACCCAGTGGCTCAGATGTGACTTGCAATGATCAAGTTGCTTCAGCCTTCAGTTCCAACTTCAATTCTGCCGGTTTTTCCTTTGGTATTTGTGAAATAGGACCCCCTCCCCTCCAAAACAGTGACTATGCTTCTTTTTATTTAAATTGGACATGCCAACACTGGCCAACGCCTGCCTCTTCTCTCCTTCAGCATTTTCCACCCCAGCCAGTCAGCTCTTCTCTCCTCATGGATCTAATCCTTCGACTCCTGCTGCGACTCCAGTACCTGCTGTGTCCCCAGCCAAGGCAGTAAACCATCCATCCGTGTCAGCAGCTGCCTCCGGGGCCGGAATGAGTGCGAACAACACTGCCCTGGCGGTGTTCCCAGCGCCACAGCCATCCACGCTGAACCCAACTGTGATCCGGACTCCCTCCTTGTCCTCAACGCCTGTTACTTCCACCCACAGCACCACACCTGCTCCTGTCCCTTCCGTTTTTTCTGGCCTAGTGCCACTGCCAGGTCTATCTGCCACCCCCACCCCACCCACTCAGGCCAGCTCGACACCAAGGGTCACTCTGGCTTCCAGTGAGACATTTGCTTCCACATGTGCCCCATTCACTGGCCACTCCTCAGCCAGCTCTACTGCTGGGTCAGCCAGTAACCCAATCACAGCTCCCCTCTCATCAGTCTTCGCAGGTCTGCCTTTGCCCTTCCCACCAGCATCCCACAGCATAGCCACCCCGACTCCTTCTGTAATTGCCAGTGCTGCGGGTCCACATGGTGTAAATAGCCCCCTTCTGTCTGCCTTAAAAGGCTTTCTTACATCAAATGACACACACTTAATCAATTCCTCCGCCTTGCCGTCTGCGGTCACAAGTGGACTGGCTTCATTATCCTCTCTTCCCAATCGAAACTCAGATTCTCCTGCCTCAGCCACTAACAAGTGCTATCCCCCTGCTGCTGTTCCTGCTGCACAGAGGTCTTCTACCCCAGGGCTGGCCATGTTCCCAGGTCTGCAGTCTCCTGTGGCTAGTGCCACCTCTGTAGCCCCAACGCTGCCTGCACAGTCTCCGTTAGCTACCCCCTCCACGGCAGTGCCAGTCAGCTGTGGCTCCTCAGGCCCGCTTTTGCACGGTCCCCATGCAGGTGGCATCTCATCTGTCCCTGCTGCAGCAACTATGCCCGTTATGATAAAAAGTGAGCCCACAAGCCCCCCACCCTCGGCCTTCAAAGGCCCAGCTCACCCCGGGACTCCTGCTCGTGGTACCTTGGGCCTGTCGGGCACCCTGGGCCGTGGATACCCCACGACCTCAGTGCCCATCAGTGTGCCTACTTGCCTTAACCCTGCACTTTCCGGGCTCTCCAGCCTGAGCACCCCGTTAGCTGGTTCTATGTCCCTTCCGCCGCACGCAGCCTCCACACCCATCGCGCCTGTCTTCAGTGCCCTTCCCCCTTTCACTTCGTTGACTAATAGTTTCCCTCTACCGGGCAGTCCTTCCCTCAATCCTGCTGTATCCCTCGCTGGGTCGTCAACCACCACCACATCTGCAGCTGTACACCCTAGCTCTGCAACGGTGCGCTCAGTGCTACCCACCTCCAATGCCTCGCCTGCGGCCTTCCCACTCAACCTGTCCACCGCTGTGCCCTCGCTCTTCGCGGTCACCCAGGGCCCACTGCCCACCTCTAACCCGTCCTACCCCGGCTTCCCTGTCTCCAGTGCCCCAAGCGGTGCCCCCACGATGCCCTCGTTCCCAGGGCTGCAGGCGCCCTCCACGGTGGCAGTTACCCCGTTGCCAGTGGCTGCCTCGGCTCCATCACCTGCACCTGTCCTCCCGGGGTTTGCCTCAGCCTTCAGTTCCAACTTCAACTCCGCCCTGGTGGCACAAGCCGGGTATGTGACTGGGCTGCAGACAGGTTCAAGTCACTTCTTACCAAGCTTTTGTGGCTCAGTCTTGATTTATATTGAGATAGAGAGATTAGAATGAGATTTATAATGAGATATATAGAGATAAGGGGTGGGGGATTAGAAACCCAATACCCAAAATATTTCATGACTCCTCAGCCAGGTAACAGAGCGACTACTTGGTTTGCTTGTAAGGTAGCCGGAAGTGTTATGTGTGCGAGTTACTGCTCTCTGAGTTAAGTTTTACCACAGTGACTCATTTCTACAGTTCTCACCTACAGAGGAGCTGATTTGTTCGCTTTCCCATCTTTAAGCTGCCTCTTGTCAAATATGGAAGAAGGGGCTGCCCGCCTCCAAGTGTCCACAGTTTGACTTGTTTTTCTACCGTTTGTTTTCAGTTTGTCATCTGGACTCCAAGCTGCGGGTAGCTCTGTTTTTCCAGGCCTTCTGTCCCTCCCAGGTATCCCTGGGTTTTCGCAGGCTCCTCCACAGTCGTCCCTGCAAGAGTTCCAGCACAGCGCAGCTGCACAGTCGGCTTTGTTACAGCAGGTATGCAGAGTCTGGAGCAAGTAAAGCCACCAACCACCATCTTGACGGCCTAACGCCAGCAAGCTTACCAGAACCCAGAAGATTGGTTTCATTAGCTCTCCCCAAATTTACAGATTGTATATCTCCTTTCAGAAGAGTAACAGAGTGGAAGTCAAATGTATGAATTGTTTTTCCCATTTCTAGATTAAAAAAAAAAAAAAATTCAGCCAGACAAGTGCACACGCCTTTAGTCCCAGCACTCGGGAGGCAGGCAGGTAGGAGGGTCTCTGAGTTCCAGGACAGCAAGGGCTACACAGAAAAACCCTGTCTTAGCCAGGCAGTGGTGATGCTCGCCTTTAGTCTCAGCACTCAGGAGGCAGAGGCAGGCAGATTTCTGAGTTCCAGGCCAGCCTGGTCTACAGAGTCAGTTCCAGTACAGCCAGGGCTACACAGAGAAACCCTGTCTTTGAAAATAGAACAAAACAAGCAATCTAACCCTCAATTTGGAGACTTAATAAAATGGAAACTAGTTGAGACAATTACAGTTTAATTTGTCTTATACGAAAGCTATAATGAATACAGTAAGGCAAATTATCTCTGCAAAATAACAAAAATCTACCTCCTGGTTTATTTTTTAAAAATAGTATTTTTGGCGACTAGTCCCTCTTTGGTCTGGTTGTATGTGGGTGGAGCCAGTCCATGCCCAAGGAGCTGGAGCTCTGCTAACTGCTTGTGCCTCTCTCCTGCAGGTCCATTCAGCATCGGCTCTGGAGAGCTACCCGGCCCAGGCAGACGGCTTTCCTAGCTATCCTTCCACGCCAGGAACACCATTTTCTCTGCAAACAGGCCTATCCCAAAGTGGATGGCAATGAATTTTAAAAGTGTTCATTCTTCTTGGGAACAACATGAGATTTACCCAAGAACTGCAGTGAACAATCTGACAGATGAAATTGGCCAATAGTTTGAAAGAGTTCCTTAGGGACACAGGGACAGAGACACAGGTTGTGTTTTTAAAGTGGTTGTATCAGAACCGTTAATCTGACCTATGTAAATAAGATGACAATAAATTGTATCAAGAATAGTATTTTAAAAGTACTTGGGGGTTAGTACCTCCCTTCCTGTAAGCTTTGAATTATGTGAATGATCCACATAGACTATTGAAGAGGAGACTGAAGTCTTTATAGCCGAACACAGCCTTAAGTCTGCTTGTATTGCCTCCACAGACAGAAGTGATAGTTGTGCCTCAGGCTGCATGTGGCCCTGGGGGGTTACTATTCTTCAGACGGGCATGTTAGCATCAACTGGAACACAGTATTCCATATGTATCCACAATGCAGGGCTTGAGGCAACTGTTACTTTTAATTTATTACCAATAGTCATACGTACTGCTGAACTTAACTGAATATATTTCAGGAAAGTAAAAATGGTGCTTTCTATAGTCTTTAGAATGACTTTCAGGTGTTTTCAACTAAACATGTATTCCCAGAACTACTTACAGATGTGTAAGTAAGGGAGGCTTAGGATAATTTGGCCAAACAGTTTCTATAATCTCAGCTGATGCCGACAGGCGAGTCCCAGAACACTGCTCATTGTACCCGGGAAGCTCTTGGTGAATGTTTACAATCATGGGATGTATTTCCAGTCACACACTCGTCTGAAATGAATTTGCGGCAGTAAGAGAGAAGACGTGTGCTGTCTGTGCGTGCAGTGTGCGCTAGGACCGGTGCTGGTGGAAGGTGACCCACCATCATCCTGAACAGTAGCTCCACACTGGGGTAGGGGAAGTGGGGAGAATGTAAACCATAGAATCTACTGTAGTGCATCTCAACATCTAGAAATTCTACTTTTATAAAGATGATGTCTGAAAGATGTTGCAAATGTATTTTCCTTCAACGCGGGGAACAAACTTTTTAAGTATATTGAATAATCCTGTATGGTTAGTTTTTAACATTTTTAAAAAATAAATTTTACGGATATCACAAACTATAGAAGTGTTTTATTAAATGCTAGGTAGATAACTGTTTAGTTTTTCTAACTTCTAGGGCTAATAATATATTGAGTATTTTTGTCTGAATTTAGGTGAAACTCCATTGAAAATACTGATTGCCCAGTCCTTTATTTATTTATTTATTTTCCCCGAGACAGGGTTTCTTTGTATAGCCCTGGCTGTCCTGGAACTCACTTTGTAGACCAGGCTGGCCTCGAACTCAGAAATCCGCCTGTCTCTGCCTCCTGAGTGCTGGGATTAAAGGCGTGCGCCACCACGCCTGGCTGATTGCCCAGTCCTTTAAGTGAGATCTTAGGGAAAAAAAAAACAGATGATGAGCAACATTTGGGGTAGGCAGGTCCTCTTCCCTCAAGAACAGACCAATTGCCGGAAGTGGGCTTTTGCTCTTTTTAAGTCCACATTCATATCAGGTTTTGGGTTTTTTTTTTTAAAGATTTATTTATTTATTATAGGTAAGTACACTGTAGCTGTCTTCAGGCACTTCAGAAGAGGGCAGCAGATCTCATGGTTGTGAGCCACCATGTGGTTGCATGGGATTTGAACTCAGGACCTTTGGAAGAGCAGTCAGTGCTCTTAACCGCTGAGCCATCTCTCCAGCCCGAAATCAGTATTACATGTGCTTACCATTCAGAAAATGGTTACTGACTGCGTGATCTCCATATTGTATGAATCTACTGTGAGTTAATACTTCTATTAGGAACCTTGATCAGAAAGTGTGTGTCCGGTTCATCTTTTCAGTATGTCCCTGAGATGCTGTGTGCATTAGGTATGCAAAGGTTTACATAAAAGTTTAGATAACATATTTGGAATCATCTCTGCGGGGCTGCTCTTATCTTTGTGTTTTACGAGCCTCTGAATAGTTAATCTGCTCAGCTGGTGGAGAAGCCAAGCTGAGGCAAAGAATAGGCAAGAGAAGTCTGGTTTACTTACTGCTGAGAGAATTCCTGGACCCTCGCTTTGAGGGTCCAGGAAGACTATTAAAAGTTGTTAAAGTCAGAAAATATGACTAACATCATTTGAGATCTATTGAATATGCTTGACCCAGGGAGTGGCACTATTAGGAGGTGTGGCCTTGTCTGAAGACATGTGTCACTGTGAGAGTGCATTTAAGACCTTCTTCCTAGCTCCCTGGAGCCAGCCTTCTGTTCCAGAACAAGATGTAGCACTCTCAGCTCCTTCTGCACCATGCCTGCCTGGATGCTGCCATGCTCTCACCTCGAAGATAATGGACTGAACCTCTGAACCTGCTACTCAACGCCAATTAAATGTCCTTTGTAAAAGCTGCCTTGGTCATGGTGTCTGTTCACAGCAGTAAAACCCAAACTAAGACAACATTCTAGAAAAGGCCAAAAGCTTGAGGAAGTTGCCTGCTAATAGTGTATATTAGTGGAATATAGGGAGTAGTTTGAACAAAGCTAAGAAGCAAGAGAGACATGCTCAGGTAAGTGAATGAACTTAGTCTTAATCCTCAATCTTGTCTTCATATAAAATACAGTTGGTGTCAGAATTTTAGTGAAGGTTTTACTCTAACTCATTGAAGGAGTCTTGTTTGTAAAGGTTACAGGGTATAGCACTGGCTGGTTAAAAGAGTAAACCTGGAAGGAGCTAGAGAAAGTACCCAAGGAGCCGAAGGGGTCTTCAACCCTATAGGTGGAAGAATAACATGAACTAACTAGTACCCCCAGAGCTCATGTCTCTAGCTGCATATATAGCAGAAGATGGCCTAGTTGGCCATCATTGGGAAGAGAGGCCCCTTGGTCATGCAAACTTCATATGCCCCAGTACAGGGGAACACCAGGGC
>CACVCL010021755.1:0-55297 GCA_902729485.2 Mus minutoides
ATATTCCATCTGGTAATAAGGACACATGTTCCACTATGTTCATAGCAGCCTTATTCATAATAGCCAGAAACTGGAAAGAACCCAGATATCCCTCAACAGAGGAATGGATACAAAAAATTTGGTATATTTACACAATGGAGTACTACTCAGCTATTAAAAACAATAAATATATGAAATTCCTAGGCAAATGGATGGATCTAGAGGCCATTATCCTGAGTGAAGTAACCCAATCACAAAAGAACTCACATAACATGTACTCACTGATATTTGGATATTAGCCCAGAAACCTAGACTACCCAAGATACAATTTAAAACTTGACACATGAAACTCAAGAAGAAGGAAGATCAAAATGTGGACACATCACCCCTTCCTAGAATTAAGAACAAAGCACACATTGAAAGAGTTACAGAGATCATGTGTGAAGCTGAATCCAAAGGATGGACCCAATGACTGTGGCTGCCAGGGATCCATCCCCCAATCAGCCACCAAACATAGACACTATAGCATATGCCAGCAAGATAGTGCTAAAAGGGCCCGGATATAGCTGTCTTGTGGGAGACTATACCAATGCCTGGCAAACATGGAGGTGGAAGCTCACAGTCAGTTATTAGATGGAACACAGGGTTCCCAAGGAAGAAGGAGCTAGAGAAAGTACCCAAGGAGCTGAAGGGGTCTTTAACCCTATAGGTGGAAGAATAACCATGAACTAACTAGTACCCCCTGAGTTCATGTCTCTAGCTGCATATATAGAAGAGGATGGCCTAGTTGGCCATCATTGGGAAGAGAGGTCCCTTGGTCATGCAGACTTTATATGCCCCAATACAGGGGAACACCAGGGCCAAGAAGTGGGAGCGGGTGGGTAGGGGAGCAGGGCCGGGAGGGGGGAGGGTATAGGGAACTTTCTGGATAACACTTGAAATGTAAATGAAGAAAATATCTAATAAAAGTTGGAAAAAAAAAAAGAAAACTGAGTGTGGAAGTGAACTTATCCATGGAGTTAGTAGGATAGAGAAAGAATATATGAATTAAGGAGTCCCACTGGACTCCTTGAGGATTTCGACTTTCCCACACTATGGAAGTAGAGAATTAAAGTCTATACCACCCAGATTTTTTTTTAAGGTGTCAGCGCAAGTCTCTAGAAATACAAAATTTTCAATTGAACAATATGAAAATTTTATTTAACAGTTACTTAAAGTATTTCCCTCTATGATTAAACAAAGCTTTGCCAGAACATAAAGTGGCTTAATCCTGGGAAGGGAGTTGATGGGAAGGGCAGCCCATTAGTATAGTATTAGCAAGATCAGTGAATCAAACTTTCATAAAAATCAGTATCAAATGATCTTTTTCTAAGTAACCATTTTATATTTCTAGTCCCGGTTTGTTGTAAATCCTTGTTTCTTACTACCACTCAGTACCATCTATTTCCACTTCGAAATGGAATCTGTTCTTATCAACAGCCATCTGAAATCTCACCTAACTCACTTATATTTAGCTTGAATTTAGTCATTGACCACACCTAATTTTGAGGGGCGGAAGAACATAATGGCAATTTTCTCTAAAAACAGCAGGTTTGCTACGAATTACGAAGAAGACAATGGATACTGGTAGGCAGCTTAAATTTTCTGTCACTAACTAAGTTTTAAAAGAATCCTGAAAGACATGAAAGGAAAAGATTCTAAAATTGATGTAGCATAATTTTCCCTAAGCTTGTCCATCTTCTTAGGAGAGGTCTTGTGCCTTTCTCAATATTCTAATCATTCTTCTTTGTATCGCATGTAGTCTCCATTTGCATGTTGATTTTTCTTCCTGAAAATGTAGCTGTGGCCTTCTCTCTGTATAGATTTACCCATGGGTATGGCACATATACAGTAATCTCCAAATAACTGCAGAAGCAGCTGGGGATAGCAGAGTTTCTTTAGAAATTTCAGAAAACACTGAGACACAAAATAGCATCTCTTAGTACGAACTGACTTTTACTTCAAAAGTAATCATCATAGGGCTAGAAAGATGGCCCTGCAGTTAGGAGCACTTACTGCTCTTGTAGAGGACCTGGGTTTATTTCTCACACACAAGGCAGCTCATCATGACCATTCATAACTCCTGTTCCAAACAATCTGACACCCTCTCTTGCTTCTAAGGATACCAGGCACATATGTGGTACACACCCATACATGCAGAAAAACTTCTCATACACATCAAATAAAAATAATTCTTAGTAAAACATTTCCATTGTATCACTGTGCTGATTAATGATATCAGTGAGCTGCAGAATCCAGCTGTACTTAATATTATAATAATAGAAAAATAATTAATTCAAAATTTAGTATCAGAAATAAGGTAGCTGTGTAATCCTGGATATTTATTCATTAAAGAAATGTAGAAGATTTGAGAACTTTGGAGTAGGAAAGTGGTTGACTGCTATAAGCAGGGCTTATGTGATATTTGTAAGGTCCCAGTTCTGAGAGCAATGTGGTCTATGGGGGGTCCAGCCCAAGAGACTTCAGAGAAAAACAAGGACTTTAATAGACACTAGGCTAGAGGCGATTCCTGTGATATTTTGGCAAGGAAATTGGCTACCTTCTTCCTTTGTCCTAAGAATTTGTGTGAGGATAAGTTGAAAGTAATGGATTAATTTCACTATAGCCTAGTATTGATTCTGTTGTATGGGTTATTAGTAATTACTCTTATGTAGGTCTAAAATGAAAAAGAGGTGAAGCAAAAAAAAAAGGTATAGTTTGAAGAGGAAAATTAGCAGTAGAAAGTTGAAAGAGATAAAGAGATTAAGATGAAACGAATCTGTACTGGAATATAGGGAAGGATCCTGTCAGGGAAAGACCTCAGCTAGTGATGATTACAACTCTTGGAAAGAAAGCAACCTAAGGAATTTTCTGCTCTTTAAAAACAACAAATCAGAGCTGACTCAAGGGGACCAGACTTACTCCCAAGCAGATAGCAAAGCTTGGCAGGATTTTCCATGTGGTTTTGGCTTTAGAATCATTAAGGACAGACCAGTACAAAGGGTTGTGTAATTTTCTTCCTCCGTTAAGAAAAACCATTGAGGCTGGGTAATGTGTGAGAGGGCAACCTCTGTATGAAGACCCTGAGAGACCATAAGCCCTGATAGGCCATTGCTTGAAACTGTGAAAATGAAGACTTGTTTGCCACTCTAGTTGGCAGCATGAACTGGGAGAGCAGAGCCTAAAAATGATGTAGACTAAAGTCGCATGCAATAGCCAACTTTATTCAGAGCATCAATTTATATTCTGAGGAATAAGAAAAGTCTCCTGAGTAAAGTATAAGATTACAAGGACAAGACACATGTGATGTGATGGTTTGCTCATGCATGGCCCAAGGATGGCACTATTAGAAGGTGTGGCCCTGTTTGAGTAGGTGTAGCCTTGTTGGAGTGGGTGTGCCACTGTGGGTGTGGGTTTTAAGATCCTCACCCTAGCTGCCTGGAAGCTAGTATTCTGCTAGCAGCCTTCAGAGGAAGACATAGAACTCTCAGCTCCTCCTATACCATGCTTGCCTAGTTGTTGTCATGTTCTCACCTTGATGGTAATGGACTGAACCTCTGAACCTGTAAGCCAGCCCCAATTAAATGTTGTCCTTAGAAGAGTTGCCTTGGTCATGGTGTCTGTTCACAGCAGTAAAACCCTAAGACATGTGGAAAAGAAACAAACAAAAATCATGTTTTTCCATAAAGTCATATAAACAAATAACAATAGAGAATTGTAATGAATATTCCAAAGTAAACTTACTCTCCTCTGGTACACATGAGGGAGGAGGATGAAGGCACATTCCAAAAACAACCCACACATTTTCTTAAGAAACTCAAGTCACAAGACTTTTGTCTTGTTTTCTTGGAGATTTCTCATAAGCATTCGAAACTCCCTCCTGTCACAAGACTCCATTATTGGACTGTCTTCCAACAAATACTGATTGTATTGGAGATCAGAAGATGTTAGAGGTACCTGAGCTATAGATATTTGCCAAGGAGAATTGAATGCAAGGAGCAGAACCAGCATGAGGAAAAGAAAGCTATTACAGGCAACAAAGCTGGAGAAATGGAGCCATGTACACCCCCTGACACCAGACATGGAGCTACAGGATTTACAGTTTGCCCTGCTGGGTTTTTGTCTTGTTTTGGCCCAATGTTTTAACATTATGCCCCAAATATTCCCTTCTAGAATGGCAATGTATATTCTGCACCATTTTATTTTGTAAGTATGTAATTTGCTTTTTTTTATTTTAAGAAGAATTATTAAACAATTGCCTTGAATATAGTTATACAATTGCCTTATAGTTAAACAATTGCCTTGAATCTTAGAAGAGACTTTGGACATTAAAACAATGTGGAGACTCAAAGATCATGGGGACGTTTGAGGGGGGACACAATGCATTTTACATTACAATATTGCCACAAGCCTATTGAAACCCAAATGTGTTGTTTTGAATAAGAATGGCCTCCATAGGTTCATATTTAAACACTTGATCCTCAATTGGTGGAACTATTTGGGAAGTGATGGGAGGTGTGGCATTGTTGAAAGAACTGCATCACTTGGGATGGGTTTTGAGATTTAAAGAGACTCACATCATTTTCTCCTGTTTGTGGTTTGAGATGTGGTCTCTCAGTTGCTGTTCCCACCAACATGCTGGCTGCTTGCTCTCATGCTGCCATGATGAAACCGAGCCAAAACATGTAGAAAACCTGTTATATGACATAGCCAAGCCTCTTCTTCCACCATCTCCCTTTGCTTCTCAAGACTATCTCAAGGCTTAAGCACTGTAATTTCTACTTTAAAGATGAGAATATGGAATAGAAAGTTTCAAAAATCAAGATTCAATCTCAAATATATTCCCATACTCAGTCCCTTACACTACGCTAATTCGAATGTAATTTTGAAAAAGTGTAGATAGGTTACACAATTGAGGAGAAAGGTTGTAAATTAGACTTAGAAAAGAGCAAGCTCTATAGAGGGAAAATAGATACAGAAGAGTATTGGAACATAGGGCCCACAATGGAGAAGCTAGAGATAGAACCCCAGGAGCTGAAGGGGTCTGCAACCCTAGAAGAGGAACAACAATATGAACTAAGCAGAACCCCCAGAACTCATGTCTCTAGCTCCATATGTAGCAGAAGGTGGCCTAGTCGGCCATCATTGGGAGGAGAGGCCCCTTGGTATTGCAATCTTTATATGCCCCAATACAGGGGAACTCCATGGCCAAGAAGTGGGGGTGGGTGGGCAGGGGAGCAGGACAAGGGGAGGGGGGAGGGAACTTTCTGGATAGCATTTGAAATGTAAATTAGGAAAATATCTAATAAAAAATTGAAAAAAAAAAAAAAAGAAGAGTATTGGGTTGGGTGCTGGTACCACATTGGATCAATTCAGAATATTTTATCTTTATTAAAGTATTAAAAATACCATTAGTATTGGTGTACTTTGGCCAAATAACCTACCCTCAGAGTGAGTCAAAACCTACTGTCTGATTGTCTCAAAGACTGTTCCCAAAAAGGAATATCTATTTCTCCAGAAGAGTCAACGTTTCTCTTAAGGAAATGGAAAGTAATGGTGTTGAGCAGTCAAATAAATACAAGTAGTTATGCCATCTGTAAATCCCTTTGGCCTTATTCTAGGTAAGGAGTTTCTAGCTACCTTGACCCTAGATACTGACATTTAAAGCCAGAATGTGTTGTCTTAGTCAGGGTTTCTATTCCTGCACAAACATCATAACCAAGATGCAAATTGGAGAGGAAAGGGTTTATTCAGATTACACTTCCATGCTGCTGTTCATCACCAAAGGAAGACAGGACTGGAACTAAGCAGGTCAGGAAGCAGGAGCTGATGCAGAGGCCATGGAGGGATGTTCTTTACTGGCTTGCTTACACTGGCTTGCTCAGCTTGCTCTTTTATAGAACCCAAGACTACCAGCCCACAGATGGTACCACCCACAATAGGCCCTTCCCCCTTGATCACCAACTGACAAAATGCCCTACAGCTGGATCTCATGGAGGCACTTTCCCAACTGAAGCTCCTTTCTCTTTGGTAACTCCAGCTTTGATCAAGTTGGCACACAAAGCCAGCCATGACCTGCGCATTGGGGAGCAGAAAGACTGAGTGCAGCCCCTCTAATTTCAGTTCTCTAATACCAGTGTTAGGAAACTAACTTTCCACTGCTGTCTTAAACTGCTCTCAGTCTTATGTCTCCACCTGATGAGTTCACCTTTGCATAAAAAAAGAAGTCACCAACATTTTTCTTATCCAAAAAGGCTTAATCCTGCACACACAGAGACTTAATAATACACAGAATTTTCATCTTTGGAGATTTTTGTTAGCCAGCCCCATATGAAAATAACAAACAGTTTCTTGATCTACTTGCCATATCTCTAAGAAAGGGCTCAAAGGAACTTCATTCTTTCCATTCCCAACAAGGTTTTGGCATGGAAATATAGAACAAGAACACAAATTGTGTAAAACACAGTCCACAAACCTTGCTGTGGATAAACACTTGTGTGGATATGAATTTGTGTGTGGAGGTATGCAGGTTTATTTCTGCATTCCTTTTTTTTCACACCCAAAACACTCTTGTACTAATAAAGAACATTTAATACATTTGGTGTTGGGTGAGTTTAGCTGCTTTTCACTTTTCCTTGGGCAATGCTATTTGTGATGGTTTGATTATGTTTGGCTTAGGCAGTGGCACTATTAGGAGGTGTGGCCTTTTTGAAGTAGGTGTGTCACTGTGGGTGTGGGTTATGGCTCCTCCTAGTTGCCTGGGAGTCTTCCACTAGCAGCCTTCAGATGAAGATATAGAACTCTCAGCTCCTCCTGCACCATGCCTGCCTAGATGTGGCCATGCTTCCTCCTTGGTAAAAAAAAAAAAAAAAAAAAAAAAAAAAAAAAAAAAGTCACCAATATTTTCCTTATCCAAAAAGGCTTAAACTTACACACACAGAGAGTCAATAGTACAGAGGTTTCATCTTCAGAGATTTTCTTTCTTTTTTCTTTTCTTTTCTTTTTATTATTAGCAGCCTTATTTATAATAGCCAGAAGATGGAAAGAGCCCAGATGTCCCTCAACAGAGGAATGGATACAGAAAATGTGGTACATTTATGCAATGGAGTACTACTCAGCTATTAAAATCAATGAATTTATGAAAATCAAGAAGAACAAAGACCAAAGTGTGGATACTTCATTCCTCCTTAGAATAGGGAACAAATCACCCATGGAAGGAGTTACAGAGACAAAGTTTGGAGCTAAGATGAAAGGATGGACCATCCAGAGACTACCCCACTTTGGGATCCATCTCATAATCAGCCACCAAACCCAGAGATTTTTGTTAGCCAGCTGTAAATGGACTGAACTTCTGAATCTGTAAGCCAACTCTAAATATATGTTGTCTTTTATAAGATTTGCCTTGGTTATGGTGTCTATTCACAGCAGTAAAAACCCTAAATAAGACACTATTTTAAATTTATTCTTTAAGATAGCCTTCTTTCCTTCCACATGTTTTTATGCTTGACTCTGGAAGTCTGTTGAATGTCTCCACACAACTTTTGCCCATTTTGTGCTGTATGTCTTAAGACCAGATGTATCAGCAAGGCTCAGTGAGTGTCACCCACCTTTATCTAGTCATTGGCTCAGAGTGCTAAAGTACTACGAATTCATTATCTACCCTAAGCAAGAGCCATGATCAACACTTTGGGCATGTTAAAGCATAGGTAACATTTTATCTCTTCTAAAACATACTGGACATATCTTTGTACTAATATCTACTGCAACTATGAGAACCCTGTGACTCCCACAATGCGGGAGAGTATATCAAAACAGCTCAGGGGTCCCCAAATTTGAGTTGAAGGCATTACTGATATTTCCTCATGTCCATTTTCTTGGTTTTTATATCTCAAGTTTGACAGAAATAACTAAAGGGGAAAGATTTCTATTCTTCCTCAACTGCTGGGGCCTTTATCTAGTCATGGAAAGACTGGTGTGAAGGTAAAACCAAGGATTGTGGTGATCATCTTTAATCTCAGCACTGCAGAAGCAGAGAATTTGGTTTTGAGGCCAATCTGGTCTACATAGTTCTAGGTCAGTCAGAGTTACATAGGAAGATCTTGACAAGAAAAAAAGAGGGTGTAAAGAAATGGCTTTTAGCCAATGGCCTACCCTTTCCAGTCACCATGTTAGGAGCTAGTTAAAGATAATTTCTAACTATAAGAATGTCATTGACAGATGCCTTAGTTGCTTTTCTGTTGCTGTTATTAAGGCATTATGACCAAAGCACAGCATAGAAGGAGTTTATTTAGGTCTTGCATTTTCAAAAAGTGTGAACCGATCAGCAGAATGCCAGGAAGCATGGCAGCAGGCAAGCAGGCACAGTACTATGACTGAGAGTTTACATTTCCATCTATAAGCTCTGAATGGAGAGAGCTAACTGGAAATGGCATAAGAATTTTGAAACCTGGAAGCTCATCCCCAGTGACAAACCTCCTCTAACAAGGCCACATCTCTTAATGCTTTCCCAACAGTTCCACCATTGGGGACCAAATATTCAACTAAGTGAGCTAGTTGGGGGAGAGGGCATTCTCATCCAAATCACCACAGCAGAGTTGAAAAAAAAATAAGGATTGTTTTGGTTATTGTTATTGCTGTGAAGAGACACCATGATCAAGACAACTCTTATAAAAGAAAGCACTAAATTGTGACTTGCTAACAGTTTTGGCGAGTTAGTCCATTATCATCATGAAAGAAGCAGACAGGTATAGCCCTGGAGCAGTAGCTGAGAGCTTTACATCTTGATTTACTGGTAGCAGGTAATTTAAAAAAGGGGGGGGGAACAGCTGCCTGATATGAGCTTTGAAACCTCAAAGCTGATCCACCAGTGACACACCTCCTCCAACAAGGCCAGGCCACACCTCCTAATCATTCCCTAAATAGTACATCAACTAGGGACTAGATATTCAAGTATATGAAATATGGGGGCTGTTTTCATTTAAACTGCCACAAATATTAATCATATTTTACCACTGTGGTCATACATATGAGCAGAAGTACACAGTTTTATATAAAACATCAAGTCTAATATAAAATGTACCTGGTATATGTAGAAGACATTTATCAGGAAGCATACCTGAAGCATATTTGAAATTTTACATTTTACTTTGTGATTGTTTGTATTTTGTAAATTATCTATTTGGAATATTTATTTCTTTACAACCATAAGGTAATGAAATAATAGTTTTAACTGTGTTGTGTTAGAGATTCACCACATTAATCTTAACCTAGAAGTTCTAGAGCAGTGATTCTAGAACTTTCCTAATGTGTGCAACCCTTTAATACAGTTATTAATGCTGTGGTGACTCTCAACCATACATGATTTCATTGATACTTTTTACCTCTAATTTTGCTACTGCTATGAGTTGCAATGTTAATATCTGGTTTGTAACTGCTGGGAAAGGGTCATTTGACCCCAAAGGGGTCATAACTCACAGGATAAGGACTGCTCCTCTAGAAACTTATAGAAGGGAGAAGTACTACCTTGTTCCAAACCACTCAGAATAGGATTCCTGGTAGTATTAGGAAGTCTTCCTTCTAGTGCTGTACTGTTGATCTTGGAACATAACACTCATGACATTTTGGTGACAGCAAATTGAATGTGAAAAAGGAACTAAAGATAGAAGGATTATGTTTGGCCATTGTCAGGTAAGAAGAACAGAAAAAGTGCATTAGATTTGAGTGTGACAGGGTAAGGTCCATAAATATACTGGTGAAAGAAATATAGATGATGAAATAATATATTTTGTCTTGGAAAACTCTAAATCTAGCCTGTTAAAATTCTCTCCCTCCATGGATATAACTGAATATAATTTGCTTAAGATCATTTGAGCACAAACAACATTACATATTTGTAGATGAGTACATCACGTAACTATGGATTGTTAATTAGCCTTTGAGATACTCTAACTACGGATCCAGACTCCAAGCCTTTGAGTCATCCTCATCCAAAGTTCATACTCCAAACCCAGCTATTATCAGTGCTTCAAGCATTGCTGTCTGGATCCTCATAACTAAATTCACTAATCGTCATCTATGGTTGAGTTAGAATCTCACTGGGGACTATGCTTAATGTGCAAAATGACTTTCAACATTACATTCGTGTGCCTCCACTGCAGTGTGAAGTTAACATGAAAAGCTGACAGGTCCACCACACTTCTACTTATTAAAAGGCCCTCCCTGGACCCAGAAACCCTTTCCATCCTATAGTGACCCCTCAGTAGATTGTTTTGTTCTCTAAGTCAGTCAAAGCTTTACCTACACCTTTTTAATAACAAAGCACTGGTTTTATACTAGAGGGGACGGCTCAGGAAAAGAACTCAGTGAAATATTGGAAAGAATATAAATCCAAAACTCACTGGACTCCAAACAAAGGTTGATGCTTGTTTGAGTACATTTGAGCTTCACTGACAGAAAGAATTTATGCGAAAATATGTCTGACCTCCGGCTTGTTTTCACTGTAACAAGCTTTCTATTAGGAATGCTGTGGAGATCTATGTCTGTTTCCATCTAGACATGTTTATAGGCAAGTGTGTGCAAAGTGAATCAGTATAATGAGCTGAACATATTTTTAAGAATGATGTCATAATTTATAAATATTATGGAACATCTATAAATATATATGCAGTAATCACAGAAGTTAAGCCTACAAAATGAAGTAATCCTAAATCTACATGAAGAATGTGATATATAGATATATGTGATATATGGAATATATCATAATGAGCATATGGGAGGTAAAAATTGCCTCAATTTTTATTTTATATTTTTTTTCAAAATTATTTCAAGTGTTTTAATAATATTGAAGGAATATGATTAGAATTGTACATATATAAATGTTTGTGGTATGAAAAAGAAGTCACTTTTGACAATATTTATAAAAAATATCATATAATTGGTTATCTAAAAGTTCATAATTAGGGATTATAAGTAATACTCTTTTATCATAATAATGTAAAAGTAGGAATAAGTAATAAAAGTGGAACAAATAAACATAGTAACTAGATAAAGGATAAGATGAATCATTTCAAAGTACACACCCTTATGTCAAACATAACGGCAGAACACGGTGTTTCATAATAAACTTTGTATTGTCCCCAAAGTGTACCATTTTCCTTTCAACGAGGGATTTTGTACAAATGACATATAAAACCATCAAACAAATTCAATTTGGCATGCCTATTAATAGTTAAGCCCAAAAATTCTATAGAAAAGCAACTTTTAAGATGATCTGTTAACTTTACAAAAGTCCACAGTTTGGGGCTGGTGAGATGGCTCAGTGGGTTAAGGAGTTTGCTGTCAAGACTGACCCCAAGACCTATGAGGTAGAAGAAGAGAATGTTAGGAACAAGAAAAGGAAACTTGTTGCAAGTACTGTCATTTTGTTTTCTGGCTTCATTTATCCATAGGCAGAAACTCAGTTCAATGTCCTAGGGTAGCTGTGGACTTCCCAAATAGTTAAACAGTTTCTATTATATGGAGACAGTTGTATGAATCCAACCATGCAGGTATAACTTGTAAGAAGACAGTTATCTGAGTCCAACTATCTGAAGAATAACATCCCCATTTTGCTGTCAGGGTCAAACTAAATTCATGTTCCCAGGCCCAGCCACCAACTCCTATCCTGATTGGTGGAAATGCCTTTGCTCCACCCCTTATGTCAAAATCTGATGGACAATGCTACCCTTCTCCCCCTTGCTTTATCATTTCATCCTTTAAATATGCTATATAACTTCCCTTCAGGGTTGTAATTCAGCTCCTAAGTCTATTTGTGGCCTATCAGTAGCAGCTCTATTATTATAGTTGGTTTTTTGTTTGGTTGGTTAGTTTTTTTTTTTTTTTTTTTTACAGGGCAGATCTTTGTGAATGACACACACTTGAGGACAGGTTTGGTTTCTTCCTTTCAGTGGTAATTTATTTTCTTTGTTTGTTGGTTGGTTTGTTTGTTTTTTTATTTCTTTTTTTAATTGGATACTTTATTTGCATTTCAAATGTTGTCATCTACATTGACCTAGTGTTTGAATTATATTGGATCTAAGAGAATCCCACAAGAGCTAACACTTGCCAGTTATCTCTGACATGTTTGTGTATGTTATGTTACAACTATCCCATATATATGAATAAATGAATAAATATTTAAATTTTAATCAAAAATTTTAAAGGATAAATTCATGTTTGCCTTAAAAGAGAATACTGATCACTTTTTTGGAGACTTTTAATTTTATAGACAGATTAACATGACATGGACATTTCCTATATCTAGTGCTGACTCATCAGTATAATTATATTTACTGTATTATTGAATTTCTCACTAGATTTTTCATACAGATGCAAGGAGAACAATGATGTTGTTATTTTCCAGGGCATAAGGCTAAACAGCTATAAAGAGCAACAGAGTGGGTTTCAAAAACCTTCAGAAGGAAGATAGGACTCTGTTCATGTTTAATTTTATTCCAGTATAGCTAATTACATTCTATTTCAAAAGTTACTAAATCAGATGGTTTTATAGTATTCTAATATTTATTATAGAATTATAGTATATGTTGTGATGCTTAATGAGAGATGGGGGAGGGAGCAGGAGAGGGAGATGAGGAAGAGGAAAAAGAGGAAGACGGAGAGGGAGAGCCAACACCTGATGCATCCAGCTGTCTCAGCTTCTTCAGAAATGACCTAAGAGAAATTGTGGGTTTCAGGTATGAGTGGAGGCTTCCTGAGTTGTGAATTAGTGAGCTATATGGGTGTGATGGTATATGCTATTATTAAGGTTTTGACTGATGGAGAACTATTATTTGGAATGAGAAAAGTGGTAATCCTGGTCTCTGAGTGAAATACTTTATTTACTTCAGCTGAGAACCTAAGAGCCATTTCTGCCAATTCTGAGTAAGTTTCAAGCCTTCCAGTTTCCCATCTTTATTTTTTTATTTTTATTTATTATTATAACTATTATTATTATTATTATTTTGGTTTTTTGATACAGGGTTTCTCTGTGTAGCTCTGGCTGTCCTGGAACTCACTCTGTAGACCAGGCTGGCCTCAAACTCAGAAATTCGCGTGCCTCTGCCTCCCAAGTGCTGGGATTAAAGGAGTGTACCACCACACCAAGAGCTCCCATCTTTAAACTGAAAATAATACTTTTTTCCCACCTTGTTCCATTCAGTGTCCCCTAGTCAGAACTAAATAAATACACACCGAGACAGGCAGTAAAGGGGAGTATTAGAGGGATTGTCTTACTTAATTCCAGATACTGAAAAGTCTCTTAGAAGAAGTCCCAAAGTAGTCCTCCTGTGGCTGGAGAGCAGAACTTGATGACATCACTCAGTTCAAGTCTAAAGCTTTTAGATCCAGGGAAGTTGATGGTAGCATTATCAGTCAGAGTGTAAAGGGTCAAGAGCTGGGAAGGCAATGACCAAGCCTGCTCATCTAGTCAACAGAGTCTCAAGCAAGGGAGATGGGGGTTGAAAAGTAAAACAGACAAAATGATAACATGACTCTAGCCCGTACTGAGGCTGAAGCAGTTTTATTTCTCTCCAGCCTGCTTTTATATCATTCTAGATACATCTAAAAAACATGGTCAGTTCTTAGGTCAAAGACAAAGTACTCAAGCAAAGTAGTAAACAAGGAGATCACACTAGATAGTAATTTAAGTAGTAAGCAAAAGGATCACACAAGGTCATAATTAAGCAAAGTAGTAAGCGAAGAGATCACATAAGGTAGTGACTCAGAACAGTAGTAAACAAAGCCCCATGGTCTCTGTTTATATTTTTTATCTTAACCTATTTCTGTATCTGAGCCCAGTGTCAAATGCCAAATTCCTAGAAGTGCCACCAAAAGCTCTCAACAAGGCAAGGTAGGGAAGGTGCCAGTGTCAGTTCCCAAGATGAAAATCTGTGCCTCTGAGATCCAAAGCATGAGGGGAACTAAGCAATGTTGCCAAGAAGGGGTGGGGAGTGCACTCAAATAAATGAGTACCCCACAATGAGGGTAGATCTTCCTCATAGTCTACCAGGGACGACAGTCCAGACATACTTAGGACTTCCCAGTCATTGCTATCCAGAGCAAATCCACCTGGTATCCCATTCAGAACTGCTTCGGTACCTGCAGAAGCACAGAGCATCAATAACACTTTACCAGCCATGTGAGCAGCCTTTATCACAGTCAAGCTGACACCTAAAAATTAACCAGCACAGACACTGACATCAGATTTCAGCAGTTCATTCAATGAACACTTAAAACACTCATGAAGTGGCCTCTATATTGGAGGTTCCTTGTTGAGTGCTAAAAGTCCAAGTGGGTGAAACCGACCAGATTTACAGGTAAACCTTAAAGGAAAAGGATAAGAGAGAAGGCTGTTCTTGAGAGATGTACAGATTGCAGTCTTCCTTTAAAGGGTGCCTTTTCTTGAACGCGTTTGTACTTCCTGGCATCATAACATGTGAGTCTTAATTTTGGCTGCTCGTGGTCATTGTTCTGTTATTCTCAGAGAACTTCGAAGTTTGGAAAGCCAATGACTGTAATGTGAAAAACCTGCCCAAGAAATCACCTGCCCCGTGGGCCTTGCGAACTATTTGAAAGCAGAGTAGGGAACCTCAGGTTTACATCCTCTGAGGCTTCATTATCAAGCTTAGCGGAAGCATGATGAAATAATTACTTACCAAATTGTGGCTACCATTCTTACTGGAAGACTGTTTGGAAGATCTTTCCAAAATCTAAGTCTCTCCCAAACACCAAAGACCTTGGCAGTGAGGAAAGAGACAAGATAATAACTTGAAGACAAGACAGGCTGCCTAGAGAATGCTGGCTAAAGGACAAAACGTTGCAGCTCTGGTTCAGCATCTGTGCCTGCTCTGTCTTAAGCTGGTAATAAGACCTGCCCCTGCCCCATTCATTCAACGGTTGTATTTGAATCCTTCAGTACTCCATGCCTTCTATTCTCTGCCCTGTTCTGAATCACCTCCAATGTTTATTTCTTTTTAAATTTAATTAAAATATAATTACACCATTTCAATCCCCATCTCTTCCATTTAACCCCTTCCATGCCACTCTCAACTCAATTCTCAAATTCATGGCCTGTTCTTTTTTTTTTTAAACTATTGTTACATATGTGCATGTGAATACATACATAAATGCAGCACTCTAATTCCATTTAATATATACCTAACACATATAACAAGTGGGCTGAGCACTTGGTACTAGATAACCATGTAGGGGGTCTCATCGCTGTGGAATACTAATTCTCTCTCTATGGATCAGGCATTAGTTGCATATAGCTCTTCATCTAGGAGTGGAGCTCCATTAGATTTCTCCATCGACATTAACATGTCAACTAGTGTTGTCTTGTCCAGGTCTTGTTCATACAACCAAAATGTTAACATTTCATAGATGTAACTTCTCTGTCTGCTTCTCTGTCTTCTGCTCTGGAGATGCTGCAAGCAGGGAGAATGGAGCTGATAAATGAGGCAGACTAAAGTCATATGCAATAGCTAACTTAATCAATTTATACTCTGAGAGTAAAGAGAGGTAATCTGAATCAGTTCTCATGAGTTCAACTGTATACAGTCACAGATACAACCTGCCTGTGGCAAAGCCATGTTTTCCCCAGAGACATAATTGGATAACAACAGCAAGTAATAATGACTAATCTGAAGTAAACTCATTCCTAACAGCCACATCTGAGAGGTGCACAAACCCACACTCCAAGAACAATTCTGTGTCTTGAAGAAACTGAGGTCACAAGACTCGGTTTCCTTGGAGTGTTCTCACCAGTACTCAGAAATCTTCTCACAGGACTCCATTCTTCAACCATGTTCTGACACCTGTCATATGCAGAAGACACAATCTTATAGCAGACTTCTTAGTCCTCTGGCTCTTATCATCTTCTTGCCCCTCTTCCATCATAGTCCTTGGGACTTGGGTGTAGGTATGGCATTGTAGATGTTTATGTAGGGCTGGACATCCATGATCATTTATTCTAGGTATTTTGACCAGTTGTGCCTTTCTGTAATAGTCCCTGCCTACTGCAAAAGGAGCTATCATTTTATTGACTGCCTTTATATTTTTTCTTCCTGTTACTTTTAATTCCAAGATACCATTTAGTTATATCATATCTTGGCTGAATTCTTGTTCACTTAAATGTGGTACCTTTTTCTTTTAAGAACTCCCCAGTCCCAGGTACAGCCCTTTCTATGGTTAGAACTTTGTATTTTAGTTTGCTGAATGAATTTAGATTGTACTGCATGAGCCCTTGTTACTGATTTTTTTCCATGTGTTTATAGTTTGTTTTCCGAAGTAGTTGATGGGCTATCTCCTAATTCGTTTTTCTGCATGGTTGTGAAGGGGGATACACTGTGTATGTTTTCACTTATCGAAACCTCAGAACTTCAATTTCTTTTGCCCACTGAGGCTTAATTATCATTGGTTTTGCAAATACAAAAAAAAAAAAAAAGAAAAGGCAATTATTTCTGAAATCACTTAAGAGCACAAAACTCCTAGACTTCTACTGGGCATTAAAAGTTGCTACATGAATTATTTACAGAAAGTATGTTTTCAAAAGATGGCTATGTACATTTTAGTGAAAAATAGTGTCCCCCTTTTTTATATCTTCACAAGCCACTTGGTTCCAGAGTTATTTGAAAATCTTTTCTCAGGACATTATGTAAAATATACTTTCAATAAGTTTCTATTGAAAACTCTGTGACTTGGGTCTTTGGGTGATAGTCCCAAACATTGTAGTGTGAATTGGGGGATTTCTATGTTTTTGGAGAAACTTGGCTGAAACTAAATGAGTTTTTGGTTCAAGCCCTTGGATTTTTATTCTGAAGAACAACAACAACAAAAAAGATTCATTATACTTCCAAGTGTCGTTATAGCCCATGAAGCCATGGACTAGGGATATAAACAGAAAGTTCTAAACAGAAATAAAAATGGTTAAGGAATCCTTCAACATTGCTCAGCATCCTTAGCAGTTAGAGAAATGCAAATTAAAACAACTTGGAAATTTTCATTTGTCCTAGCCAGAATGGCTATGATCAATAAACAATTAACAACAAACCTTGGTGAGGATGTCAGGACACTGCAGCCCTCATTCATTTATTGTGGGAATGAAAATTGATGAAGCCAGTCTGGAAATCAGTATGGAGAATCTTCAAAAATTTAAATAAAGATACCCAATACCCAGCTATAACATTCTTTGGCATATTCCCAAAGGACTTGACATTCTATTCCACAGATGCTCAGCCATGTTTATCTCTGCCCTATTCACAATAGCCAGGGAATGGAAACAACCTATACCCATCAACAGATGACTGGATAATGAAATGGGAGTATGTACACAATGGAATACTATATAGCAGTGAAGAAAACTGAAAGCATGATGTTGTAGGGAAACAGATGGAGTTGGAAAGGGTCATGTTGAGTGAGGTAACCCAGATCAAGAATGGTAAACACTGAATGTTCTCTCTCATCTGTGGTCCCTAATCCAAATATTCAGATGCAAGTGTAGCTTTCATCCTTATCAAAGAAGCTTCTCTTTTTAGAAAATTGAGATCATTACACAGAACCACAACTGGACACTCATGGGAGCCCAGACTAAACAGGTGCCTTTTTTTTTTTAACTAACCAGTGAGACAGTGCCACCCACATGCACGTGTGGGATCCTCTATGGGGGAATGGGCAACAAACTAGTAAGTACTCCTCAAAGAGCAGCTCGCTCTTTTGGCTGCCATAATTCTCCAATAGCTCTTCAGCAAATGGGCAGGGTGTTAGGAGCTCCTCTCCGCTCCATGCCAGAGTGTTTAACTACCTTGATTTTAGCTACTGTGCATTTGCATGAGAAACCATATCCAGAGGACAGCATTTCATGGTGCTCCTCATTGTTGCTAAGTTCTTATATTTCTTCCACCCCCTTTACTGCAATGCTCTCTGAGCCTTAGGAAGATAGAACAACATTGCTATGATTCAAACAGTTGGAGCTACTTTCACTGGGAGATTTGTTGATCATTAGGTGTCTGAGTATTGGTTTCATCTGCCCTGGGAATTTGAAGGATAGGAGATGAAGCCCAAGCTCTCTGAGGAGTCACAGGGAAAACAAGATGCCTGCCCAGGGCTCCAGCTGCTTTATGCAGAGGAGCAAGAGTAATCTAGATTTAAACCAGTCTCACATGGACAAAAGCCTGATGTCAACTTATCAAGAAGTTCTGAAACCAGTTTAAAATAAAATCAGGTTAGAGGTTAAAGGCCCCACATGTATATGATGGAAACAGATACAAATATTATTTGGCGGAAAATCAAATCATATAGGTCTCATATTATTTCTACAAGCTTTCTTCTTCTTCTTCTTCTTCTTCTTCTTCTTCTTCTTCTTCTTCTTCTTCTTCTTCTTCTTCTTCTTCTTCTTCTTCCAAATAAAGCATCTGAAAGCAAAGTAACAAACACGCACAGAAAAGACCACAATGCAAGTAAAGATGCAGAAACAATGAACAATCAGAAATAGCCCAGACCATATTTTTGAACTAATGAAAGCCTTTACAATAACTATGATGGTAATGTTTCAAAGATAAAAATGTGAGTGAAAATTTCAACAAAAATCTGAAATATAAAAGCCTCCATAGAATATTTGAAAGAGAACAAGATATACATCTTATGGATCAAACTTCTTTTTTTTAAATTAACTATTCCATTCATTTATATCTCAAAGGATATCCCACTTCCCAGTTACCCCTCCTCAAGACCCCCAATCCCATAACCTCCTTTTCCTTCCTCCCTTTTTCCTCTATCAGGGTGCTCCCCCCCACACCCATCCCTTCAACTTGTAATAATTAAAATTTAGATCTAAGTGAAAGTGGGTAACTAAAACCTGAACATTGTTAAATGGTATCAGTCAGCAGAGAGGTGAGTCTGGAGAAATTCTTCAGAGTAAACAACAAAGAAATCAGTAAAAGACACATAGCACCAGAGAAGAGATAGGACCTTGGGAAACACAATGATTGGGACAAACTCATATTCATATCAAAACTGATAAAAGAACGGCATGAGAAATATAAGGAAATTCACTCCTGCACATCAAAGCTAAACTTCAGGGAAAAAATATCTAAAATGAAGACATGGTGGCACATGCTTGTAATCCCAGCATTCAGGAATCAGAGGCAGACAGTTTGAGGCCAGCCTGGTCTACAGAGCTGATTCCAGGAAAATCAAGGCCACACAGGGAAACCCTGTCTCAAGAAACAAACAAACAAACAAACAAAGTAAATTTAAAATAACAGTCTCAAGACAACCTGAGAGAAATTTATACTGATCTTCAAAATAGCAATAATTAAAATAGACGATTATTTCTCATCAAACAAAAATTAATTATTCTCTTTAATGGACTTAAAACAATAGTTTTTATGCCATGGAAAATAGCATTCAGAATTAACCTAAAGATATCCCCACATAAAAGAAAAAAATAGTAAATTCATCACCTAAAATAAGAGTATAAAAAGTATAACAGGTTACTAGATGAAGCTTAGAGATGAGGAGTGTAAAATTGTAGAAATTGTGAACAGGTAGATAAACTAGGATACAAATTACTTGTATTTTTTTTATTTTAATATACACATACCTACTTTTTCTACAGAATAACACACAGGTTATAACCCAGCTCATATAGTAGCCTTAAAATATATTATAGAAGTGTCTTAATTGGCTACCTGTAAACTTGTTATGAAATGTCCTCTTTCTCATTACATCTTACTTCCCTCCTTACAAGAACCAAGTAAGTTGGTCAGAGCATCTGAGGCTGATGCATGTCTCACCATTTGAAATACATAAGTATAAAATCCTGAGGAATGGGATCACACTCACTGGTGGTCTGTCTGGCCCCCATGGGAGAGCTTGCTGGTTCTGTAATAGCTCCCTGGGTTGATAAGAACAGCTCTCTCATAAAAATAAGTATATTAAAGCACCAGAAAATAATGACACAGAATTAGGAGGTCTTCAGTAAGAGAAGGAGTGAGTCTGAGGCAGGGGACTAGGAGGATGAGAACTAGAACTCAGTATATACATATATGAAACTGGCACAGAGCAAGAATGTGAAAAGTAATAAAACAGAGTTGAAGAAAAACAACAGAACACATAGTCAGTTTTATAAATTAGAGACTGAAGTGCCAATGCTTATCTGGAAGCATTTGAAAAAGAAACTACAAGTATCCGCATTAAATTTGGAATGTTTTGTTTGCTAGCTCACTGAAGAAATGTTGTTTTATATGATATTTTATGTGTCTCAACAAAAACTAAGTCCTTAACATTGCAATATGTTTGCCATAAACATCCTATATGCAGACTATTTGCAAAGGTTAAAGTTGGACTCACAAAGGAAAGAGTATTGTGACCATTTTAAAGGAACCACTAGATGCTGAATACTGCCAAAGGATGCATTAGACAACTTTTCCAAAATATTTTGAGACAAATTTAGCACATGTTTTTCCTTCCAGATGAATTGATTCAAAATTATTCACCTAAAATAAATATATATTAAATGCTTCACATACATAAATCCTATTGAATTCTAGATAACAACTAAAGCCTCTACTTTCTCTAAGAAATAATAATACTAAAATTTCAGGGAATAAATTGTATAACAGTACACAGAATGCTCTTTCAGTGAAGAATTCACTTTCTAAAAAGTATCTCAGGGTTCAAAATGATCATGGTGAGGTCCCTCTGGAACTGTTTACTGAACTAGTATTTTCTGAAAAATAACAACAAAAAAAAGGATACTTTTGAAGCAAGCAAATAAAGACCATTTCATCCTCAGGGGATTTACTTCATTTCTCTTTATCACGCAGCAAGTCCATAATCACTTTAAGAAAACTGGATTAGACACTGTGATAGACACAGACTTCCTTCAGTGAAGTTACCAGTGACAGAGACAATGTCAGAAAGGGCTGTGGAAAGCCTCTTATCAGCGATAATGGAGCTCATTTTAAAATTTCAGTACTGACACGTAACTGTGACAGTGCGCCATGCCTAGCTCCAGTCCTGTACAATAAAGAGATGGTATCTTTTAGCATGGTATCCATCAAAGCGATTACGCAATGAAGCAGGACACATTTCTGTCACTTCTACATCTGCCTTCTGTGAGAGGGACACAGAGAGAAAGAAGCCTTCAATCTCTTTCTCCCAATCTGGAAGCTTTTAGGAAAATTACAGGGCACTAAAGAATTACAGTTCACATTAGAACTGATTGGTGTCACCATGGAAAGAGAGAAAGATCCCATGTCCTTCAGCAGTAAGATTTGTCTTCTGTGCTCAAAGCTAATAATCTCCGAATTCACAAACCTAACACTGCCACCATAAAGAAGTGAGCCTTGGTGGGCGCTTTAGCACAAAATTGATTTTGATTTTCCTAAGTGCCAGCTTTGACTGTGTTGTCAACACCCGCACAAGTAACCATGCTGTTGGACAGTTTGCTCCAAAGTTCTGACTTAGGAAGATTCCTGGTTCCTATTAATTTTGATAAAGGTTCTGGTTCCAAATAAGGAACATGAGAATTTTCATTAACCAGGAAACATTCCTAGGGATCATATTAAAGAGGAACAGTGTCTGGTCCTCTCCATCGAAGGAGGCTGTGTTTGACAACAGTCTCTCTACCTGGCATGGTCTGGCTCTGCTCCATCCTGAATTTTAGCCCAGGGATAATAGAAAGCAGCAGACATTGTTCAGCAAAGGAAACAGAATAAGATTGGCCACGGAAAAGCTATACCTATTGCTAAATCAACTGCTTACTGAGTACAAGATATTTTCGGTTCAAACTCATCCATAAGAAAGTTTTGAGGAGTACTCCATTGTGTAAATGTACCACATTTTCTGTATCCATTCCTCTGTTGAGGGACATCTGGGTTCTTTCCAGCTTCTGGCTATTATAAATAAGGCTGCTATAAACATAGTGGAGCATGTGTTCTTATTACCAGTTGGAACATCTTCTGGGTATATGCCCAGGAGAGGTATTGTGGATCTTCCGGTAGTACTATGCCCAATTCTCTGAGGAACCTCCAGACTCATTTCCAGGGTGGCTGTACCAGCTTGCAATCCCACCAGCAATGGAGGAGTGTTCCTCTTTCTCCACATCCTCGCCAGCATCTGCTGTCATCTGAATTTTTGATCTTAGCCATTCTGACTGGTGTGAGGTGGAATCTCAAGGTTAAAATAATGAATTTATGATATTCTTGGGCAAATGGATGTATCTGGAGGAAATCATCCTTAGTGAGGTAACCCAGTCACAAAAGAAGTCACTTGATAGGCACTCACTGATAAGTGGATATTAGCCCAGAAATTTAGAATACTCAGGATACAACTTGCAAAACACAAGAAAATCAAGAAGGACGAAACCAAAGTATGCATACTTCATTCCTTCTTAGAAGGGAGAACAAAACACCCATGAAAGGAGTTACAGAGACAAAGTTTGGAGCTAAGACAAAAGGACAGACCATCCAGAGACTCTCCCACCAAATCTCTGCCATATCAGCCACCAAGTCCAGACACTTTTGCATATGCCAGCAAAATTTTGCTGAAAGGAACCCCGATAAAACTGTCTCGAGTACCTGGCAAATACAGAGGGGGATGTTCACATTCATCTATAGAATGGAACACAGGGCCCCCAATGGAGGAGTTAGAGAAATTACCCAAGGAGTTGAAGGGGTCTACAACCCTTTAGGTGGAACAACAATATGAACTAAACAGTACCCCCAGAGATCGTGTCTCTAGATGCATATGTAGCAGAAGATGGCCTAGTTGGCCATCACTGGGAGGAGAGACCCCTTTGTGTTACAAACTTTATATGCCCTAGTACAGGGGAATGCCAGGGCCAGGAAGTGGGAGTGGGTGGGTGGGGGATCAGGGCAGGGGGAGGGTATAGGGAACTTTTGGGATAGCATTTGAAATGTAAATAAAGAAAATATCTAATAGAAAAAGAAAGAAAGAAAGAAAGAAAGAAAGAAAGAAAGAAAGAAAGAAAGAAAGAAAGAAAGAAAGAAAGAAAGAAAGAAAGAAAGAAAGAAAGAAAGAAAGAATGTTTTGAGGAAATCTGTCTGAATTTGAAGAGGTAGGTTGATAACTAATTTTGACATACTTTAAGGACACTGCTGTGTTAATTAACTTAAAATAAATACAGATGCTAGCATACTTTTTCGAGTTGCCCAACTGCAGTTTTATGAAAGTAGTTTTTTTTCTCTCTCTCTCTTTTTTAAAAGATATTTTATTTACATTTCAAATGCTATCCCAAAAGTTCCCTATAACCCCCCAACCCTGTCCTGCTCCCCTACCCACCCACTCCTACTTCTTGGCCCTGGCATTCCCCTGTACTGAGGCATATAAATTTGTAAAACCAAGGGGCTTCTCTTCCCAGAGATGGCCAACTAGGCCATCTTCAGCTACATATGCAGCTAGAGACATGAGCTCTGGGGGTACTGGTTAGTTCATATTGTTGTTCCACCTATAGGGTTGTAGACCCCTTCAGCTCCTTGGGCACTTTCTCTAGCTCCTCCATTGGGAACCCTGTGTTCCATCCTATAGATGACTGTGAGCATCCACTTCAGTATTTGCCAGGCACTGGCATAGCCTCACTCGAGATATCTATATCAGGGTCTGTACTGGCTAGTTTTGTGTCAACTTGACACAGCTGGAGTTATCACAGAGAAAGGAACTTTAGTTGGGGAAGTACCTCCATGAGATCTAGCTGTGGGGTATTTTCTCAATTAGTGCTCAAGGGGGAAAGACCCCTTGTGGGTGGTACCATCTCTGGACTGGCAGTCTTGGGTTCTATAAGAGAGCAGGCTGAGCAAGCCAGTAAGGAACATCCCTCCATGGCCTCTGCATCAGCTCCTGCTTCCTGACCTGCTTCAGTTCCAGTCCTGACTTCCTTCAGTGATGAACAGCAATGTGGAAGTATAAGCCGAATAAACCCTTTCCTTCCCAACTTGCTTCTTGGTCATGATGTTTTGTGCAGGAATAGAAACCCTGACTAAGACAAATTGGTACCAGCATAGTGGGTATTCCTGTGACAACCTGAACATGTTTTGGGGAGGACCATGGAAGGACTTTGGAACTTTGGGCTTGAAGATCCATTCCTTCTTAAAAGCTCTGTCAGATGTTGTGTAGGAGCTTGGAAGATAATGTTGAGAACAGTGCAGAAGATGGAGGTCTGGCTTGTGAAGTTTCAGGGGGAAAATTAAAGACTCTTTTCAGAGCCATTGTTACTTTGATTGTGAAGATTCTGTGGTTCTGGTTATCTGGGGCTGAAGAATCAGCTGTGATTAACAAGATACCAGAACTGCTAAAGCAAAAACTTGGCATTACTGGGACTATTGATGCTGGTTAGCTGGAGCTACAAAATTAGCGGTGATTAAGAAGAGACCAGCATCATTGAGGTGACATCTTCTGGGAAATGTCTTCTGAAAGCACAAGGAGGCTGTGTTCCAGAGATAGCCATGGTTGTACCTTGTGTTGTGACTGGACTTGGTAATGTGTAAGAGTTACCTAGGTGGTACTGGTTTTGGAGGCATGAAGGGGTCATGCAGAGCAGCTGGGGCCACAGAAGCACTGTGAGAGGCCATGGAAGGCCATTGGTGAAGGTACAGCCTCAGCTGCAATTGATGGCCCAGGACTGAAGAGGTCATGCAAAGGAGTTGAGGCTTGGCACCATGAAGAGAACCTATGAGAGGCTAGTGTTGAAGCATAGTTACAGTGGAAGACAGCAGCGTTTTGGAGATGCCAGTACCATGAGATGACCACCAATAACAGCAGCAGCAGTGGAGTACAGGCAGCTGGAGCCTAGAAGACAAGGTGTGTGCTACAAAGGGCATGGCTGGAGAAGTGACCCAAGCCCTTGGAGGAGCCCAGAAGATTGTGAGTTGGATCCCAGACATTGGACAGTTGGAGATTGATTTTTGCTTTTGATTGTGACTGTGCCCTGATATTTTTCCCTCTTGAAGGAAGTTTTTTTAGTGAAGCCCACAATTAAGAGACTTTGAATTTTGAAAGATATTGGATATTTTAAAAGGATCGAACTTTTAATATGTAAAGACTGTGGAACTTTTAAAGTTATTTAAGATCTTGGGGTTGAATAAGAAGTAAGGATTGAGGCTTACTAGTGATGTATTTGTGTGTCAAGTTGACAAGGGGTCAATTGTACTGGCTAGTTTTGTGTCAACTTGACACTGCTGGAGTTATCACAGAGAAAGGAGCTTTAGTTGGGGAAGTACCTCCATGAGATCTAGCTGTGGGGTATTTTCTCAATTAGTGCTCAAGGGGGAAAGATCCCTTGTGGGTGGTACCATCTCTGGACTGGCAGTCTTGGGTTCTATAAGAGAGCAGGCTGAGCAAGCCAGTAAGGAACATCCCTCCATGGCCTCTGCATCAGCTCCTGCTTCCTGACCTACTTGAGTTCCAGTCCTGACTTCCTTCAGTGATGAACAGCAATGTGGAAGTGTAAGCCGAATAAACCCTTTCCTTCCCAACTTGCTTCTTGGTCATGATGTTTTGTGCAGGAATAGAAACCCTGACTAAGACAGGGTCCTTCAGCAAAATCTTGCTGGCATATGCAATAGTGTCTGGGTTTGGTGGCTGATTATGGGATGGATTCCAAGGTGGAGTAGTCTCTGGATTATCCATCATTTTGTCTTAGCTCCAAACTTTGTCTCTGTAACTCTTTTCATGGATGTTTTGTTCTCTATTCTAAGGAGAAATGAAGTATACACACTTTGGTCTTCGTTCCTCTTGAATTTCTTATGTTTTGCATGTTGTATCATGGGTATTCAAAGTTTCTGGGCTAATATCCACTTATCAGTGAGTGCATATCAAGTCACTTCTTTTGTGATTGGGTTACCTCACTAAGGATGATATCCTCTAGATACATCTATTTGCACAAGAATTTCATAAATTCATTGTTTTTAATAGCTGAGTAGTACTCCATTATGTAAATGTACCACATTTTCTGTATCCATTCCTCTGTTGAGGGACATCTGGGTTCTTTCCAGATTCTGGCTATTATAAATAAGGCTGGTATGAACATAGTGGAGCATGTGTTCTTATTACCAGTTGGAACATCTTCTGGGTATATGCCCAGGAACCTCCAGACTGATTTCCAATCCCACCAGCAATGGAGGAGTGTTCCTCTTTCTCCACATCCTCGCCAGCATCTGCTGTCATCTGAATTTTTGATCTTAGCCATTCTGACTGGAGTGAGGTGGAATCTCAAGGTTGTTTTGATTTGCATTTCCCTGATGATTAAGGATGTTGAACATTTTTTCAGGTGCTTCTCAGCCATTCGATATTCCTCAGTTGATAATTCTTTGTTTAGCTCTGTGCCCCATTTTTATTTTTTTCATTTTTTATTTTTTTCAATTTTTTTCAATTAGTTTTTATTAGATATTTTCTTAATTTACATTTCAAATGTTATCCCGAAAGTTCCCCCCTCCCCCCACCCTGTTCCCCTGCCCACCCACTCCCACTTCTTGGTCCTTGTGCTCCATTTTTAAATGGGGTTATTTGATTTTCTGGAGTCTGACTTTTTGAGTTCTTTATATATATTGGATAGTAGTTCCCTATCTGATTTAGGATTGGTAAAGATCCTTTCTCAACATGTTGGTGTCCTTTTTGTCTTATTGACAATATCTTTTCCCTTGCAGAAGCTTTGCAATTTTATGAGGTCCCATTTGTCAATTCTCGATCTTACTACACAAGCTGTTGTTGTTCTAACAATGAATTTTTACCCTGTGCCTATATCTTCATGGCTTTTCCCTACATTCTCCTCTAAAAGTTTCAGTGTCTCAGGTTTTATGCGGAGTTCCTTGATCCACTTAGACTTGACCTTAATACAAGGAGATAAGAATGGATCAATTTGCATTCTTCTACATGACATCTGCCAGTTGTGCCAGCACCATTTGTTTAAAAAGCTGTCTTTTTTCCACAGGATAGTTTTACCTCTCTTGTCAAAGATCAAGTGACCAGAGGTGTGTGGGTTCATTTCTGGGTCTTCAATTCTTTCCATTGATCTACCTGTCTGTCACTGTACCAGTACCATGCAGTTTTTATCACAATTCGTCTGTAGTACAGATTTAGGTCAGGCATGGTGATTCCACCAGAGATTTTTTTTATCATTGAGAAGCATATTTGCTATCCTAGGTTTTGTGTTATCCCAGATGAATTTGCAAATTTCCCTTTCTAATTCATTGAAGAATTGAGTTGGAATTTTGATGGGGATTGCATTGAATCTGTAGATTGCTTTCAGCAAGATAGCCATTTTTACTATATCGATCCTGCCAATCCATGAGCATGGCAGATCTTTCCATCTTCTGAGATCTTCTTTGATTTTTCTTCAGAGACTTGAAGTTCTTGTCATACAGATCTTTTACTTCCTTAGTTAGTGTCACACCAAGGTATTTTATATTATTTTTGACTATTGTGAATGGTGTTGTTTCCCTAATTTCTTTCTCATTTTGTTTCTCCTTTGTGTATAGAAAGGCCATTGGTTTGTTTTAGTTAATTTTATATCTAGCTATTTTATTGAAGCTGTTTATCAGGTTTAGGAGTCTCTAGTAGAATTTTTAGGGTCACTTATATATACTATCATATCATCTGCAAATAGTGATATTTTGACTTCTTCCTTTCCAATTTGTATCCCCTTGACCTCCTTTTGTTGTCCAATTGCTCTGGCTAGGACTTCAAGTAATATATTGAATAGGTAGTGAGAAAGTGGGCAGCCTTGTCTAGTCCCTGATTTTAGTGGGACTGCTTCGAGTTTCTCTCTATTTAGTTTGATGTTGGCTACTGGTTTGCTGTAGATTGCTTTTATTGTGTTTAGGTATGAGACTTGAATTCCTGCTCTTTCCAAGACTTTCATGATGAATCTGTATTGGATTTTGTCAAATGCTTTATCAGCATCTAAGGAGATGATCATGTGGTTTTTATCTTTGAGTTTGTTAATATAGTGTATTATGTTGATGGATTTCCATATATTAAACTGTCCCTGCTTGATGAAGCCTACTTGGTCATGATAGATTATTCTTTTGATGTGTTCTTGGATTCAGTTTGTGAGAATTTTATTGAATATTTTTGCATTGATATTCATAAGGGAAATTGTTCTGAAGTTTTCTATCTTTTTTGGGTCTTCATGTAGTTTAGGTATCAGAATAATTGTGGCTTCATAGAATGAATTGGGTAGAGTACATTCTGTTTCTATTTTGTGGAATAGTTTGAGAAGAACTGCAATTCAGTCTTCTTTGAAGGTCTGATAAAACTCTGCACTAAACACATGTGGTCCTGGGTTTTTTTGTTGTTGTTGTTGGGAGACTATTAATGACTGATTCTATTTCTTTGGGGGATACAGGACTGTTTAGATCACTAATCTGATTCTGATTTAACTTTGGTACCTGCTATCTGTCTAGAATTTATCCATTTCATCCAGGTTTTCCAGTTTTCTTGAGTATAGCCCTTTGTAGAATGATCTGATGATGGTTTGAATTTCCTCAGGATCTGTTGTTATGCCTCCCTTTTCATTTCTTATTTTATTAATTAGAATACTGTCCCTTTGACCTCTAGTTAGTCTGGCTAAGGGTTTATCTATCTTGTTGATTTTCTCAAAGAACCAGCTCCTGATTTGATTGATTCTTTTAATAGTTCTTTTTGTTTTCACTTGGTGTATTTCAGCCCTGAGTTTGATTATTCCTGCTGTCTACTCCTCTTGGGTGAATTTGCTTCCTTTTGTTCTACAGTTTTTAGGTGTGCTTTCAAGCTGCTAGCATATGCTCTCTCTAGTTTCTTTTTTTCCCCAATTTTATTAGATATTTTCTTCATTTACATTTCAAATGTTATCCTGAAAGTCCCCTATACCCTCTCCTATCCTCCGCCTTGCTCCCCTACCCACCCACTCCCACATCTTGGCCCTGGCATTCCCCTGTACTTGGGCATATAAAGTTTGCAAAACCAAGGGACGTCTCTTCCCAATGATGGCCAACTAGGCCATCTTCTGCTACATATGCATCTAGAGACACGAGCTCTGGGGGTACTGATTAGTTCATATTTTTCTTCCACCTATAGGGTTGGAGACCCCTTCAGCTCCTGGGGTACTTTCTCTAGCTCCTCTATTGGGAACCCTGTGTTCCATCTAATAGCTTACTGTGAGCATCCACTTCTGTGTTTGCCAGGCACTGGCATAGCCTCACATGAGACAGCTATATCAGGGTCCTTTCAGGAAAATCTTGCTGCTGTATGCAATAGTGTCTGTGTTTGGTAGCTGATTATGGAATGGCTCAGTCCTTTTGTCTCAGCTCCACACTTGATCTCTGTAACTCCTTCAATGTGTGCTTTCTTCCTAATTCTAAGAAGGGGTGAAGTGTGTACACTTTGGTCTTCATTATTCTTGAGTTTCATGTGGTTTGCAAATTGTATCTTAGGTAATCTAAGTTTCTGAGCTAATATCCACTTATCAGTGAGTACATGTTATGTGAGTTCTTTTGTGATTGGGTTACCTCACTCAGGATGATACCCTCCAGATCCATCCATTTGCCTAGGAATTTCATAAATTCATTTTTTTAATAGTTTCTTTTTGGAGGCACTCAGAGCTATGAGTTTTCCTCTTAGGAATGCTTTCATTGTGTCCCATAAGTTTGGCTATGTTGTGGCTTCATTTTCATTAAACTCTAAAAAATCTTAAATTTATTTATTTCTTCCTTGACCAAGGTATCATTGAAGAGAGTGTTCTTCAGTTTCTACGTGAATGTTAGCTTTGTATTATTTATGTTTTTATTGAAGATCAGCCTTAATCCATGGTGATGTGATAGGATGCATGGGACAATTTCAATTTCTTTTGTATTTGTTGAGGCCTGTTTTTGACCAATTATATGGTCAATTTTGGAGAAGGTACCTTGAGGTAATGAGAAGAAGGTATATCCTTTTGTTTTAGAATGTACACATCTGTTAAATCAATTTTTTTCATAACATAGTTTCACTGTGTCTCTGTTCTGTTTCTGTTTCCAGGATCTGTCTATTGGTGAAAGTGGGGTGTTGAAGTCTCCCACTATTATTGTGTGAGGTGCAATGTATGCTTTTAGCTTTACTAAAGTTTCTTTAATGAATGTGGTTGCCCTTGAATTTGGAGCATAGATATTCAGAATTGAGAGTTCATCTGGGAAGATTTTACCTTTGATGAGTATGAAGTACCCCACTTGTCTTTTTTGATACCTTTGGGTTGGAAGTCGATTTTATTAGATATTAGAATGGCTACCGTAGCTTGTTTCTTCAGACTGTTTGCTTGGAAAATTGTTATCTAGCCTTTCACTCTGAGATAGTGTCTGTCTTTTTCCCTGAAATGGGTTTCCTGTAAGCAGCAAAATGTTGAGTCCTGTTTATGTAGCCAGTCTCTTAGTCTATGTCTTTTTATTGGGGAATTGAGTCCATTGATATTGATATTAAGAGATATTAAGGAAAAGTAATTGTTGCTTCCTGTCATTTTTGTTGTTAGAGTTGGGATTCTGTTATTGTGGCTGTCTCCTTTTAAGTTTGTTGAAGGATTAATTTCTTGCTTTTTCTAGGGCATAGTTTCTGTCCTTGTATTGGTGGTTTCCTGTTATTATCCTTTGAAGGGCTGGATTCATGGAAATATATTTTGTGAATTTGGTTTTGTCATGGAATACTTTGGTTTCTCGATCTATGGTAATTGAGAGTTTTGCTGAGTATAGTAGCATGGGCTGGCATTTTTGTTCTCTTAGTGTCTGTATAATATTTGTCCAGGATCTTCTGGCTTTCATAGTTCCTGGTGAGAAGTCTGGTGTAATTCTAATAGGCCTGCCTTTATATGTTACTTGACCTTTTTTCCCTTACTGCTTTTAATATTCTGTCTTTATTTATTTATATTGTTCTGATTATTATGTGTCAGGTGCAATTTCTTTTCTGGTCCAGTCTGTAGTTCTGTAGGCTTCTTGTATGTTCATGGGCATCTCTTTCTTTAGGTTTGGGAAGTTTTCTTCTAATATTTTGTTGAAGATATTTGCTGGCCCTGTAAGTTGAAAAATCTTCATTCTCATCTACTCCTATTATCCATAGGTTTAGTCTTCTTATTGTGTCCTGGATTTCTTGGATGTTTTGAGTTAGGATCTTTTTTTCATTTTTTATTTTCTTTGATTGTTGTGTCTGTGTTCCCTATGGAATCTTCTGCACCTGAGATTCTCTCTTCTATCTCTTGTATTCTGTTGCTGATGATCGCATCTATGTTTCCTGATTTCTTTCCTAGGGTTTCTATCTCCAAAGTTGTCTCCCTTTGGGTTTTCTTTGTTGTTTCTACTTCCATTTTTAGATCCTGGATTATTTTGTTCAATTCCATCACCTGTTTGGCAATGTTTTCCCGTAACTTTCTAAGAGACTATTGCATTTCCTCTTTAAAGGCTTCTAGCCTAGTATTTCCTGTATTTCCTTCTTAAAGTCTTCCATCAATATCATGCGAAGTGACTTAAATTCCATGTCTTGCTTTTCTGGTGTGATGGTGTATCCAGGGCTTGCTATTGTGGGAGAGTTTGGTTCTGATGATGCCAAGTAACCTTGGTTTCTGTTACTTCTGTTCTTATGCTTACCTCTTGCCATCTGATTATCTCAAGTGCTTGCTACACTCAATATATCTGATTGGAGCTTGTCCTTCCTATAATCCTAGTTGATTCAGGACTCCTCAGAGTCCAGCTCTCTCTGTGATCATTTGATTGTGGGCTCCTGTGAACCTGAGATTCTGGGTGTGTCAGATTTCTTGGAAGTCAAGCTCCACTGAGACCCTGAAATACTGGTTGACCCAGCTCCTGTTATCCTGGGATCCTGTTGTCCTAAGATCCTGGGTGTGTTACAGTGCCTGGAAGTGGTGTCTCCTTTGAGGACCATGTAGCTGTCTGGTCTGTTTTAAACCAAGGTACACCAGAACTGATCAAAAGAAACCCAAGCCTCTGGTCAGGAAAGGTTCTGGTGTCCCTGTTCCTGCTGTCACAGGCCTGTCACAATTGGATTGGAACTGATATTATGTTCCATTCCCCAGTAATCCTAAGATCGTGTGGAGAGTCCTCTGGGGACTGTGGGGATGTCCGCTAATTCCACACCCAAGGTGACCCGGTGCTGGCACCAACCAGAAGGGGCTGCTAAAAACATTTTAACAAATAGAATCACTTGCATCTGGGATAATGATTTTTATAAATAAATAAATAAATAAATAAATAAATAAATAGACTGCCCGTGTATCACAGGGCAGTGGTGGCACACACCTTTAATACCAGCACTTGGGAGGCAGAGGCAGGTGAATTTCTGAGTTCGAGTTTAGCCTGGTCTACAGAGTGAGTTCCAGGACAGCCAGGGCTACACAGAGAAACCTTCCCTTGAAAAAACAAAACAAACAAACAAACAAACAAACAAACAAAAAAGTGTATCAGTGAAATCTGTGCCTTATGTAATCGATGCTTATATGAAGATTGGCCTAGGTCTATAATGGGCACCATGGTAACTTTCACATCATTATTCTGTTTGTATTTAATTTAAAATTTGATTGTCATCCAGTGATTTGTCCTTGGTAAGCTTCCCATCATATGAGAAGCCAGGGCACTGGATTAATTACCTTCTGGCAGTATGCATCAGCAACTGCTAATTGCTTCATGAAAAATAGTTTAAAGAAAGAAAACTAGGAGCAGCACATTGAGCTATACATGTGCTGGTATGGTGGAAATGCCTTTTAAGAATTCACTGTCATAGTAAATTACCGTGACTATTTGATTTGTTTATCCTGTAAGACAAATAGATGAAAACTGGAAAGCCTACTTCCTTTGTTTTCAAGGGGGAAAAAAATTTATATCCTGTGGAGGAGAACCAGGGAGAATAGGAAGAACACACCAAACAAAATACATGACTGAAATATAGGACAATTTCATAGGTATTTCAGGAAATATAGAAATAAATTTCTTAATCATTTCAATTCTCAGCAAACATAATTCTGTGTATTTAAACAGTAAGCAAGTGTTCAACTTCTCTCTAAAATGTAACACTGTTAAAGTAGCTTTAACTTTTCTTTGAAAGGTTGATTTGCTTTCATTGGTGGTCAGAATTTTGCTCAGTGATTTGGTTTTTCCTTCTAACGGGTTAAAAAATAAATTGGTTTGAAACTGACCTTGTAACCAGCTTGATTATTTTAGAACTACACTGAATAACTAAACCTTCTTTTCTTTATAATAAACCATAAAACATACATTATATCTTAATTTACCTAACATCAGCCTCTGAAGTGGGCACAATTACACCTTGGGAACTAGGAAGCCAGGATGATTAAATATATTACTGGATTTGTCATGGTCTTCCTAAAACTAGAGCCTCGTGGCTTATTCACAGGTAAGATTCTATCAACATAACGTTTTTTTCATTCAAATGGTTCAATGTTTACATGCTGATTTAAATTTGCTATGTGGAGAAATTATTTCAGTAATTCATGAAATAATTATAAAATTATACTTTGTTTCAATTTATGTATTTTCATCTCTTGCATTTTCTTTCTATCCAAAATGAAGCTTTCCCTTGTGGATGCTCAATTCACAAATATTTTTAATAAAACATCCTGCAGAACAATGAAAGCCAGTACAGTACTGTGCATCTTCTGATTCATAGATGGCATGAGCTAAGATTACTCATCCTTTAATAGCTTTCAAATACCAAAAAACATTGCAAATACTTGTAATTGAGGCGTGCATTCATTCTATCTCATTAATAGTGTAGTACAGTTTACAGTCTAACGATTTAGGCGCTTCCATTTATGAACAGCATAGTCTCATTTTCTTCAGGAAGTGATCCATCTTTGAAATTGCATGACCAGCATGAGGATCTTCCTGCCTTCCCAACCTCATTACCATGGCTTTCCTTCCTCGTGCCCATACCTGTGCCTCTATGTCCAACACAGATTCCTGTTCCAACTCCCTTGATCTTCAGTTCTGCCATCCTGAGTATCACCATCACTCACCTGCACTTGTGCACAAGCTACTTTCTCCCCTACCCTTCACAAGACATTCACTGCCTGAACACAGAGAGACCTTGGGGTATTCGTGAGATACTTTTCCTATCCTCCTTCAGCATTCCCAGTGAGCCCCTACTGTGCTCAGTACAGAATCTATGGTCTTTGCATGGCCTTCAACCTTCATGTCCTAGCCCTTCTTATTCCTTGAATCTCTGCTGCTCTCTGCCTCCCTCTTCTTTCCAGATTCAAGCCCACTAGCTTCAGATCCTCTATCCATCCAAGCTCATCCCTGGCTCAGTCTCTCTGTCATGCTATTCAATCTGTCTGGATATTCATATCAATCTGGTTCTTATTGCCCAGATCTCAGCTTTGATATCATGTCATATATCAACAAAGTAGTAGTTGGAACATCTCTCCAGTGCTTTCTATCAGACTGTGTCATTTTCTTGCTTATTGATCTATTTATTGGTTTGTTATTGGTGTGTCTCACTAAGAGAATGAAATTTCCAGAAGGACAAACTAGTCTGCCTCAGCCACCATATAATCTTTCCCTAGTGCCTCGAGTAGTCAAGACCTTATTACATTTTCATAGGCTTTGAGGCATATTTGCTTTCATGGGACCAGTGCTCATAGAAAATAGTTTAAAAATCATATTTGATGACTGCAATGATAAGACACATTCATATCACATATTAAAACTTTCATGTCTCCTACACTTCAATTTTTCTTTTGCTTTAATTAAATTAAAAAATCAAAATATTCAAAATATTAAAATTCTTAAAATATTTAAAGAAATTAAAACTATTTTTTGCCAGACTTTGACACTGTACCTCCTGTTTCTCATGACACCACCTTAAGCATAGCATCCAGGGCATGAGAGTTGCTTAATTTTCAAGTGGACAGGGTCCTAGCTTGGACCATGTCTTACTTCCTACCCAGCCGGCTACAATAGGGCAGTCACTAGATTTGTGAACCAAGGGGTTGAAGTCACATGGCTTTCCTTCTGCCTTCCCAGCTTCTGTCCTAAAGTCCAGCAACAGTTATAGCCTCCTTGCCTAGTCTTTTATTACACATCCTTTGCTCCTTTGTAACAGTTTCAAGTTAGTCTGGTTCTAGTAACTGGGTTAGAGATTTTTGTGGGACTGGAATTCTATTGTAGTCTTCTTTTAAATGTCTCTGTGTCCTATATAAACATGGCTTATTGTTTGTCTAGTCAGACTTTTAAATTCACATATAAATAAAAGTATAGAAAAAGATAAATTTGGCTCATTGTACAGCTAGAGGATGGCTTAAGGAAAGGTTGTGGGAACTCTGAAACAATCTTTTCTCTGTCATCCATGCTATGAAGTGGCCCTCTACACAGCAGATAGAGATAACTGAGGCTTTGGAAGCCACTGGTATTTCGACTGCTATGGGAGCCTCAGGCCTTACTGTGCTGTACAGAGGTGGATCTTTCAGGCCATCTATCTCATGTTTATGACATTACCTCTGCAAAGGCCTTTTTTGAGATCAGCTGTAGATGTTGATATAGATTTTCTAACCAACCTACCTCCCTATGAGCCTAGCCTAGACAGATCTCCTGTTGGCTCCTAAGAGCTACTTGTCCCATTTCTAGGGATTTTTCCAGATGGTAGCTAATATAGCCATGGTTAAAAGTTCATTTTTATAAGATTATGATATTATATTTATACCATTATATTAAAATAAAGGCAACAAATTCTCAACAGATAAGATTTTGCTATTGTGTATTTCTTATAGTTTAGTGCTAATTATGCTTTTAAAGTAGTATGTGTCTACTGTATTTATTTGGTGAAAACAAAAATAATAATATTACTTAAATCTTCCCAACTTTGTGCTCAGTGACTTCACCTTTGTAGCCTGAGGCTGGCTAGGGTAGGAGTACACACATTCCTATACATACACATTCATACTGCAGTATAATCAGTAATATTGCAGACAAGGCTCTGCCCTTACTACAGCCTGTGCTTAAATGTGTGAACCACATGCTGCCATCATTTCTCCATCTTCTCTCTCTCTCAAAATCTTCTAAAGTACTTCTTATTTTCTTCACTCTGTGGTACCTGGACAGACAGGATTGGTAGCAAGGTCAACTTTAGCCTTGTAAAGAAAGTCCAATCTAAGCATTGGGAGATGAGATTCCACCAGACATCTTGGGCTAGTCATCTACCTTTTCCAAAACTGTTCTTATACATGAAACTCTTTCATTCCAAATATATCTTTTCTTATTTTATTTTGGATATTAAGATTCACTCTCAGTGCCATGTTACCCTGTCCCCTTCTGGGACCTTTGTCCTCTAGATATCATACAGCATTAGTCAGAGTTAGTAGGTTGCCTAGTGGCAAAAATACCCTACTCTTGATTGAACATTTGCCACAGTAAGAAAAAAATTGGTGTCAATGTTAATATTAGTTACACAAGTGGGTTTTGATGGAAAAGACATTTTAATATAAAATTGTACTCTCTAACTCTCTGTTTGCATTATATCAAATAGGTTGCTTATATATAGTTCCCTTGTACAAGAGAAGTAATAAGAAGTAGCTACTGACAGAGCTGCTACTGACAGAGCTGAGATGATGATGTGTGTATGCCACACAGTGCTTGGCATATGTGTTCAACAGTAATATTTCCTCATTTATTTATCTGTTGATTTAAAATCAAAACAGATGGCCACATGCTGCACTTGATTTAGATATGTCTATCATCTTGTAATCTACAAATGGATCTCCAGAGCTAGTTTGAAGGTTCTTCATCTATTCATATGTCCTTATACAAAGGAATATCTCACATCAGAAAAAGCCATCTCTAACCAAGACCACAGCTTCAGGAAGAATATGGATGGGATGGGGAAGGAAGAATGAATAGCTGCCTAATTAGGTGAATAGTTTGAATCAACTCTAGAGGTCAGGAGGGTTAGACACCACCGCCAGATTGTCATTTCTCTATTGATTATTTCTATTTTGAACTGTTAGACTCAAAGGTTCAGTGGTTCTTATTTGGACAGTTTTGTATCCCAGGGACAAGTAGCTATGCCTGGTGCTAATTGTTGTTGTTGTAGGTTTTGTTGTTGTTGTTGTTGTTGTTTGACATGTAGGATGTTAACAGTGATCTAGCAGGTGTCAGCCAAAAGTGTGGTGAAACTTCCACTGATTCACGGGACAAGCCCCTTCTTCCCACAACAATGAATTACTTGACCCAAAATATCAGTAGTGCTAAGGCTAAAAAGTCTAGTAGGGGTGTCTGAAGCACTGTACATGAAGGTGCAAATGTGTCATTTACACAGTTCATGCTGATATCTCTACCTGTGACTATTAAACATGTAAAATGTGGCTAGCATGAAAAACAAAAGATTTTATCTTAGTTCTTTAAAATGAAATGGCCAATGCAATAGCTTACAGGTACTATTTTGAACAAGACAGTTCTAGGGGAATCCCTCTAGGGCAGCATTAGAAATAACTCTAAAATAAAAAATTGCTTTTATTGTTCAAGTGCCAAATTATCAACTTTTTCCCTAAAAGTTCCAGAAAAGTGGTAGAAATATAATTAAAATACACACAGAGAAGATTGAAAGCAGAAGGAAAAGTCTTTCATAGTAGAATCTCTGTTAGCATCAGCAGAAGAATCTTTATCTAATCATATGCATGTCCACTTTAAAAATAATAAATGAATGTTACTTTTACCAGGAAAACTAAACTTCCAGAAATATGTTTCATGGAGAGAAAAATAGTAAGAACTTGGTGATGAATAATTTGGGGAATATAAGCTTTGTCTCATAGAAACACAAATGTCATGGCAGATTGAAGCACATCTCTTCTGTGACTAAGATGAAACCTGAAGACAGTCAGTCACACAGCTAGCAAGATAGCTCAATGGTAAAAGAATTCATCATGCAAGCCCAATGACCTGAGTCTGATCCTTGAACCTACAAAGGAAGGAGGGAACAAAATTTCAAATATCATCCATTGACCTCTGTATGAACACTCCTGGCACTCAGTCTCTTACACACATGTACACATCATACACATAGACAACAATGACGATGATAACAATAGTAAAATCTAACAGGTCTATCTCAAAATATCTTGTGGTTTGTATAGTTTTCCAGTCAGCATGGAATTTTAGGAAATATAGGGATCTAGGAGATAAGATGACTAGATGAAAATGTCAAAAAGAAAGAAAGAAAGAAAGAAAGAAAGAAAGAAAGAAAGAAAGAAAGAAAGAAAGAAAGAAAGAAAATGTCTTCAACCCAGCATTTACGTTTACCACCATGAAGCAGTCTAACTGAGGTCCACTACTGTTGTGATTCTGGAACCTATCAATCACCCAAAGCTAAATGGTATAGTAGCCCTTTGTCTTTAGGATCTTGTATAATAACTACTCTGGTAAATTAATTTAAACCCAAGCACTAGCTGCTTACAGTTCATCAATTCATTTCTCTTAGAAAATATGCTTCTACACACACAAAACTCTTGCAATCACAGTATGTGTTTGTATGCCTTCTGCGACTCCAATACTATACCAGAGATTCTCAACTTTAAAGAAGTAATGGCTTAAGCCGGGTGTGGTGGCGCACGCCTTTGATCCCAGCACTAGGAAGGCAGAGGCAGGCGGATTTCTGAGTTCGAGGCCAGCCTGGTCTACAAAGTGAGTTCCAGTACAGCCAGGGCTACACAGAGAAACCCTGTCTCAAACCCCCTCCCCACCCAAAAAAGAAGTAATGGCTTATTTTACTGATAGTTTTAGAAGTTTCAGTCCATGCTTGTTGACTCTGTTGCTTTTGGTCTATAACAAGACCATTTGTCCTGGCAGGGAGTATGTGATACTGATCTCATAGTAGCCCGTCATTAAATGAAAGGTGAAGAAAGGGACCCCACCTGCAAAATACCCTCTTCAGGATCATTTCTTAATAACCTAATGCCCTCTCCTAAGTTATACCCCATAAAGGTTCTAATCCCTCACTATGGGTTACTGAAAGACAAGCCCTCAAAACATGGGTCTTGGGGGAAACTTACTCAACTGTTCACATGCTGTAGCTTCTCTCCATGAACTCATAAGAGATGGAGGGCTTGGAAAAAGTCTGACCACATGGAGGGATGTGCTTTGTGTGTAGGAGCCTCTGGGAGGCTCCTTATAATATTTACCTATTTATTTATCATCACCCTTATTTTAGAGGCAAGGAAGCCAAAGTCCACACAGGTAAGTAATTTACTTAAGGATAAAAGATGCTGTTCAAATCACTATTGTGACATAACTATCTAATACAGAATTCAATGCTATAAATCAGCCATGGATTCTGTGGTTCTCATGTTTGATGTCACTTTGTGTCTCTGTATTGGGGTCTTTCATAAGATCATTGGCTAGAGTGGAACTCCAGGGTAAAATCTAAGGTCTCTATCTGTCTGCCTCTTATACCACTTGCCTGTTTCTTTTCTGTCTTTCTTTGTCTCTGTCTCTATCTCTATTTCTCCTTCCTTTCTTCTTTCCTTCATTCTTTTTCCCCTTTCTTCTATTATATTATCTCAGATAATCTCTACATGGTCCCTCTATGTATGTAGTTTGAGCTTCCCCTCAGCATGGCAGCCCCTGAAGAGTTGATGTAACAGAAGCCACATTGCAATTTCTGTCCCAGCTTCTGAGGTCACATGGCATCACTTTGATATGTGCTCTTGGTTACACAATAATTACAGATTGGGTCATGTTTAAGTGGAGCATAATTAGACTCCAACTCTGATACAGAACTATCAATATTCATGAATACATCAAAAGGAGAGATTGTTGCAACCATCTTTGGAAAATACAAACTGATAATGAAGGTTATGAGCCAACCTAGTATCTGAGCCCTGGGTCATTTCTTATCAGCACTGTTTCTTCAGTGGTAACACATACCATTCTTAAGGGATCATATATAGGATAATGTGGAAACTAATCAAGGAGAAGTCTCTTGAAAAAAAGTAAACTATTAACAATGGATTAATTTTTATTGAATTTCAATTTTCTTTCTTTCCTGAAGAAATACATACAAATTCTGATACACACACACACACACACACACACACACACACACACACACACACACACAGGGATAGTACGGGCTTTGGGGTGTGTTTTTTTGTTTGTTTTTTTGTTTTGTTCTTTTTTTGTTTTTGTTTGTTTTATGGATGTCTCCTCTATGCATCTTCAGCCATTCTTTCTCTAAGCATTCTGTCCTATGATGTGCTTTTCCTGACGTTAAGGACTTTAGTGCTTGTAGAAAATCATTAATTTTCTGAATGCATGTGTTCAGAGTTCACCTTCAATATTGCCAAAGAGGCAAACACTAGCAGAATGTCTGTGCTAGAATTTATTACCACAGAACTGTACCCCTCTCTGTTTGCTTGATTTGTGGATATTGCTTTTGTATCTGAGTCTATAGCTGAAATTTCCATGTTCCTCCTACAAAGTTTCATAGTCTGTGACTTTATTGGGTAAAGGTTCTTCCTAATGAAACCCTAAGCTGAATGCAGAGGAACTGTAACATCCTGCCTCTTCTAGAAACAGCGCCTTGCCCCTGAAAGGCGGCAAAATAGCAGCCACTTGTTGCTTTTAAATAAACAAGACACCAAAACCTGAGCTCTGTTCTTAGAATCCCGAGGCTCCAAATGAAATGCTGAAAAGAGACTTGGATGCAGGGAAAGACACAAGCATGAAAAAACAGTATGAACCAATTACCAGAGTAGAGGCACCTTAAGAAAAAGGACACATCCATATTGATCACGCTGGTACTGTCTGTAAGAAGTGGTAATCAATCATATGAGGAGAAATAAGAAGACTTGGAGAGTAAGTTCTTAGAATAAAATAAACATTGTTTGGAATTTGACACCATCCATACCCATGAATGAATTAATTTCTGATGCTCATTTTTATGCTTCATAAAACCTAGATAATAATAATGGCTTTTTATAATTGTGAGGGGGCCCTCCAATAATGAGGACATTTTCAAAACTTCTTTATTCTTCTTCCTCCAGTTTATTCCAGCTTCCTCACAGGTTGGGTCTACTGAGAGGGCTGCAGCTGAGCCTGCAGAGGGAGGATTGGAAAACTCTGCTGTGAGATGCTCAGGAGGGCAGAGGCAGGTATGGATAGGTATGGATGCTCATTTATTATAAGAGAGAAGCACTGCCTAATAAGACAGGAGAGGAAGGGAAGTCAGACACGATGCCAGAACTATGTAGAAATGTGCAGAGATGATGACTGTGGCAGATTCTAGTTGTCACAAACTAAAAACATTCTACATGCATCTGAATAAGGATCAACTTAAATAAACTACAGTTTGTTCTTATATCCTTTAAAAAGAATAAAACCCAAACCACATGTTTTAATAGAAGAATCTTCCTTGCATGTTTTTAAGTGAAAAAGCAAGCTCGTAATGAAACATGGTATGTGTTTCTGTAGAACTATGTCTGATAATGGTGTAAAGAGAAAATCTCCACACTACACAAAGTGGTTATAAGGGGTAATTTCGTTAAATGGAACATGATTAAGGAAGGAAGAATTAACAGTTTTCTTTGTACTTTTAAGCTTTCTTAATTTTTTTCTTTTCATTTTGTATCCCAGACTAGTTTCAAACTTATTATTTAGACTAGGGAAGCAGTTCTGATCTTCTACATCCTGAATGCAAGGACCACTGGCTGCCTTACCTAGTCTATACAGTCCTAGGGTTCAAACCCACAGCTTCATGTCTGCTAGATAAGCAATCAAGCAACTGTGCTACATTTCCCAATCCCCTTGCTTAGTTTTGAAAACTTCAAATATGTGTTACTTTTATAGAGTCTTAAGGTTGCTTGACTGAGAGAAAGACAAGATCAGTATAGAATGAGCTGGTTAGGAAAGAAAACTGTCAAGGTGTTATGCTTAGAATTTCAGTACTAAGGCTGCAACACAGAATGAAATAGGGCAGAACATCCTAGAAGAACTGACAAAGGGTGAGAAGGAGCATCCTGGACATTTATTCTATCTCATTTAAGTGGCTCAGCCCTGGCTGCCCAGGAGAATCACCTAAGGAGCTTCAAAAATACACTCAAGAGATACTGAAACAGATAATATAATTTAATTGATTTCAGGGATGGACCAAGCATGAGTATGTTTTTAAATATTCCCTAATCATTCTATATACTCTAGTTAGCGTTACTTAAAGCATTTAGAATAATGGACAAACATTCCTCCACCTGGCAGATATGATTATATGTATCCAAATCACATATAAAATGATATCGTGAAGTATATGTACAATGTAAAACAGTTAAGTGAAGCTCATTGATAAATTAGTTGTCATAAAATAGTAGTCAGTTCTTGACCATCTACTATGGGGCAGGTATTGCATTAGATGTTAGCTATTTAAATGTGAAGGGATTTAAAGATGTTGCTGTTGGTATATTTTAGCTCTTCTGCAGACATGAACTTTCTGGCTGTCAAATGGAAAAAAGTAACCTTAAAAGGAAGCATGGTATAAAAAAACAAAAACAAAAACAGAAACAACAACAACAAAAAAACCCTCAAATCTAATACCAGTTACTTGGGAAGGTGGATTTGGTACAGTAGTTCCTTTAACTTTTTCCAAAACAAATGCCATTTTTCCTAGAGTTCTGGGACTCAAGGTTGTTACATGCATATGTCTGTGTTTCAATCCTGAAATAAATTAAATTATATTATCTGTGAGCAATTCTTGAGTGTATTTTTGAAGCTCCTTAGGTGATTCCCTTGGGCAGCCAGGGCTGTGCCATTTAAATGAGATAGAATAAATGACCAGGATATTCCCTCTTACCCTTACATGCTGGGCAAGGCTCCTTTCTATAACATCTGCCCAAGAAAATCTTTTATACTAGGTAGTAATTGGCTCAAGAGCTCACATGGTGCCATGAACTTGAATAATTGTATATACAGCACAGTCCATGGATAGCCACATTACCCTCCTTACTAGGATTCCATTTGAAGTGTGTGATAGCCAGTTAGTTCTATCTGGTTAGAGTCGCCATCAATCAAATCTCCTTAAGTTTATGAGGATTTGAGAAGCAATGTGTTAGTCTCTGGAAGATTCTGAACTCTTTAACCTTTGTTGACTAAGCCCAACTTATTTTATTGATATATCATGAAATTGAATGATTTGATTTACAGAGAATGTTGAGTGGCTTACATGTCAACTTCTATAATAATCTTAACAGATTCTGGTTTTGACAGTTGCCATGTTGGGCATCATAGGTGATTGATATATACAGCCATCCTAGAGAAGACTGAATTTTTATTCTTACCATTTACAGAAGAGTCATATGATAAAGAAGAAAACTAGAATTTAAATTCCATACTGACTGAAAACTCAGCTGCTCTATGGTCCTCTGACTTTTCAGTTATTTTTTAAGAAGCAATCTTAAAAGGTCTAAGTAAAATTTAATTTAAAGGTATAATTATTACAGAATGATATAAAATACAATTCCAATAAAAAGAAGGTAGGATGAATATTCATCAACCAGCCAGTCATATATTACATTTCATCTGAAACACAGACATATGCATGTAACAAATACATGGACATGTGGTGAAATTTGGCTGGATAGCATATTCAGAATCTTTACAGTGAATTTCCAGACTCTGGAATGCTACCAGGAGAAGTATTTTGTTCAAGCTGCATTTAAACATTGATAAACATATTTATATAAAAGGGGTGTAGTTTACCACCATAGAAAGTGTGCAGATATCTAATTGCTACCTACTGTGTAGAGCTATTCTTTCTTGAACACATTTTAACCTAGACATGGAAAATGTCTTTTCATCCTTGTCCATAAGATGACATTTAATTCATCCCCTCACCATGAAGACTGCATAAACTTCAGATGGAATTTAGTTAAGGAATGAATATCAGCACAGTACATCCCTGGGCATGCCTCAACTACATTTCCTGTGGTGGCTTTTGAACTTAAACTCAAGCAGCTTCAGTTGCAAACAATTACCCTGGCTCTAGGTAGAAGTCTACCTTTTCTTACTGCTATCAAAAGTCGCAAGGGAAGGCTGTCTCCTCACCACGGCAATGAGCGGAGAGCAGTCATGGCTGTGTTTCACTTATCTAGCCACACTGGAAATATTTCAGCAGGGAACTACAGTAAGAAGAATATAAATAATTTAATAGCAGATTTCCAAAGCCAGCCTTGGGCTGTTTCTTGGGCTTGTGGTACCTGTAGCTTAGCTGATTATGTCTGGCATTTGTTTTAGCCAAACTCCACAGGATTTTACTTCTGTGTGCAATGTGTGCAGTTTAATTAGCAACAAAAGAATGGGGTCCAGGGGTAAGATTAAAAAAAGACCTATCTGACCAAGGAATTTTGCTTTTCCCTAAGGACTATTGGCCCAGCAGTTCGCCTCAATTACTAAGGATGGTACTCCTCTTTAGTGAAAGGTAAATAAAGTGACAACAATTCTTTTACTTGATATTAAGATTTCCGCACATTTGGGCTTAGCATTACCAAGAACAAATTTATATTTCATCTATATCTGTTCAATGTTTGATTTTCCATTTAAAATCTCTGAGAATTAAATTAGCTAGCAACCAACATAAGGTTAAATGTTGGAGAAAAACAAAGAAAATATCTTCTTTTAGCCCAGGAAACCTCACTTCTATAGGAGTAGAATAACAATAAGTGTGTGTGTGTGTGTGTGTGTGTGTGTGTATGTTTATGTATATGTACATATGCTTGCATGTAAGTGGGTAAGAGGTGTATTAGATTATGTGTGTGTTTGGTGTGTTGATGTATGCGTACATACGTGTTTGGTGTGTGTGTGTGTGTGTGTGTGTGTGTGTGTGTGTGTGTGGTGTTTATATGTTTGTGTATATATTTATGTGTGTGAGTGGTATATTGTGTTATATGTGTGTATTTTCTGTGTTTTTGTATGTATGTATGTATGTATGTATGCATGTATATATATATATATATATATATATATATATATATATATATATATATATATGTGTGTGTGTGTGTGTGTGTGTGTGTGTGTGTGTGTATGTGTGGTATTTATATGTATGTGTATATATGTATATGTATGTGTGTGAGTGGTGTATTGGATTATGTGTGTATATTTGGTGTGTTTGTGTATGTATATATGTGTATGTGTGGTGTGTTTTTGTGTGTATGTCTGTGGTGGTGGTAGTGTGTGTGTGTGTGTGGTGTTTATGAGTTTATGAATATATTTATGTGTGTGAGTTATGTACTGGGTTATGTGTGTATGTTTTGTGTGTTTATGTGTGTGTGTATATATATGTGTGTGTATATGTGTGTATATGTGTGTGTGTGTATGTGGTGTTTATATGTATGTGTATATATGTATGTGTATGTGTGTGAGTGGTGTATTGGATTATGTGTGTATGTTTGGTGTGTTCGTGTATGTATATGTATTGTGTGGCATGGTTTTGTGTTTGTGGTGGCGGTAGTGGTGGTGGTGGTGGTGGTGTGTGTGTGTAAAGGTCAACTTCAAATGTCATTCTTGGTTTCTTTCACCATTGTTTACTTAAGCAAGGTCTGTCATTGGTCTGAAGATGGCACATGTGGCTAGACTATGGTCAGTAAGCTGCAGGGATCCTCCTGTCCCTGCCTCCCCGGAGCTGGGATTACAAACACAGGCTGAAATGCTGAGCTTCACACACACACATGCACACACACACACACACACACACACACACACACACAAAACACAGGCTGAAATGCTGAGCTTCACACATACACACACACATACACACACGTTCTAGAATCAAACTTGTGTCCTCATGCTTGCACAACATTTTTTTTTATTGGATATTTTATTTATTTACATTTTAAATGTTATCTCCCTTCCTGGTTTCCCCTATCCCATCTCCCTCCCCTACTTCTATGAGGGTGCTCCCCCACCCACCCACCCACAGACTTTCACCTCACCCCCCTGGCATTCCCATACATTGGGGCATCAAGCCTTCACAGGATCAAGGGCCTCTCCTCCACTGAGCCATCTCTCCAGCCCCACTTGCACAACATTTTACCAGCTGAGATGTCTCCACATCTCTAAGAAGATGGTTTTATTATTTAATACACATTAAGACAGAATGTGCTAAACATCATAGGGAATACACAAAGAGTGCAAAGAAAGGATTCTCATTCACTTATGCAGTCAAGTGAGCACACTCTGAAGCTATGCTTTCAGGAAACAGTAGACAGACCTCTAAAGCTCCTGTCACACTTGTTTCCTCTACCTTTGCCCAGTAATTGGGGTTGTCCATTAAATCTAACTGCCTTTACTCAGAGGGCACAGTGGCACACTGAAATGTGCTACATACGCTCACCAAAAGACTTCAAGATCGTAGCTCCATTTACTGTGATGGCTACACTTCAGAGATGGCTTCCAGTTCTTATGAAGATGTTAGAGCGGACAGAAAGGTCAGGCTTATTATTTCCAATGGAGTTTTAGCTATTTTAAAGAGAATGACAAATCACTTACATGTGTCCTAAGGCTGTGCCCTGGATAAAGAAGGGAGAAGCATCACTTCCCTTACATTGGGGATAATTAAGCTGCTAGTTTGTTTGTTTGTTTGTTTGTTTGTTTGTTTGTTTTAATTTTTACCTAGAAAGTCTCCTCTTCTCATCTGCTCCAACAAAGTTTTATTTTTTATTCTTTTTTTATCATTTGGAACCAACCATTTATGTTTTCCCAACCTCAACTTCCCTCCCACACAGTAAAGGTATTGATAGTGCCTACTTCATTAAGTGGTTATATACATTAACGTATAAAAAAATTAAATGTGTTTTAAAGTGCCACATAAACTGTAGAGTTCTGCACCAGCAGAGTTACCCCTGCTGTGGTGCACTTTTACAGAACGAAGGACAGCTTCTTGCCAAAGTGTTCCCATTACCTTGTTTGCAAAATCTCATTACCAGAGATTTGCTTGTTATCTCCTGAAATTACAAAGCTGTTGGTCAGCTAACATGTACACTTCTCATTTGTTTCAATGAGATTGTGTTTATTCTGCATGTCAGGAAGTTGCATGAGCTCTAAAACAGTGGTTTTCGCCTTCCTAATGCTGCAACCCTTTATAATGCAGCTCCGCATGTGTGGTGACTCTAGTCATAAAATTACCTTCGTTGTTACTTCATAACTGTCATTTTGCTACTGTTATGAATTGTATGTAGATATCTGTGGTTCCTCATGGTTTTAGTCAACCTCTGTCAAAGAGTAGTTCGCCCCCCAAAGGAGTCGTGACTCAAAGGTTGAAAAATCACTGCAAAGGAACAGGAGACACTTTGAACTCTTCTAGGGGTGAGGAGAAAGGAGCTGGGCAAGATCAATCATACCCAGGTCTACTCCACACTTCACTTCAGGGCTAGCCCTGTGTTAACGATATCTAGGAGACACATGGGATATCCTTAGATTAGTTCCTGTTGCTGAGTGGTTTACATCCTGCTTTTAAGAAAAGACATGGGACATCCTCTCAGAGTCTCCTCACTGAGATTCTCCCAGTCAAATGTTTTTGACTCTATTCTTTCTAAGTCCTTAAGTTCAAGCTCATAAAAGAAGGCCACAACTGTACCACTGTGTGTGAGATGCTCAGGCAAAAATCTTTGTTGTGTTTTTTAGGTTCAAGGAAAGTACAATATTTTTTCTATGCATCAGAGTTTGAGTTTTCCCTTTTGAATCTTCCATCCTCCCCATAAGCATAAAGGCAAACAGCTCAAGTAGGAAGTGAATTTAGAATGAGACAGGTCTGGCATAGTTCTGTTCCAAAACACACTAGAATATCACACGCTAATGGAAACTTGCTGTCATAGGAAACAGCAGCAACCATTCAGTGGCATCTTAATTCAATTTTTACAGGTTCTATTACACAGGGGCTGTCAACACTGGGCATTGTCTTTCAGACTCATTTGCTCATGGTGGTTTACATGGTGCATGAGCCCACAAACACTCACTCCTACGGCAGAGAAAACTACACATTGTCTGATTGGTGATCAATAAGGAGATGCATACTGTTAAATCTAATTATAACAAATAATAAATAATATCTGACATTTATAGACCCCAAAAAGGCCCAGTCACATCTTATGGCATCCCTTTGCATAGTTAATACTTCTCATCTTAAAGAGAGTGAAACTAAGCTCAGAAAAGTCAAATATTACTCACACAGGCATCAAGATAGATACGAGATTGAAACTTAGTCAGTCCATCTCCAAAGTCCAGAATTTTTAAGTACCATGCTGATGCGTAACATTTCATGGATCCTAGATGCAGTTCCTTTGTTACAAATCTAGAAAGTAATTCCCAGCTTACTTCTCAGCAAAGAATCTTCATCTTTTATGGCATACAATCTTTCAAGGGATGTTCGTATCACTCTCACAGTGAAAGAGAGAGATACAACTCCATGACGGCCAATCTGACAGGTAAGATATATATTCGCAATCAGTTACTCAACGTCACAGAGATCTAAAAGACTATTTTTACTTTTTATCTTAGTTTATTATTTTACCCTGTGACAATTTTGTAACTATTAAATGTTTTGATATTATGAAAATGCTACCTTAATGTGTGGGTCAGCTTTATTGACATAAACAAATGCATCAGACAAGCAAGAATCACGAAGTTACTTCCCTCCTATCAAATTAGCTCAGTCCTCAGCAATGTCAAGAACAAGTCATAACTTAAGCAACATTTGTTGCCACATTGTTAACATGTGCTTCTTTAAAACTTTTCATGTTTATTAAACACAATGTATTATTTTTCCTGACATGGTCACTCAGGATGAAACACATTTCCATCTACCACCCTGAGTCTCAACCCTTGGCTATGCCATTAGGCCGATATAAACCTGCTTTAACCTTTTAAAGAGAAATGGAGCATCTCCATCTTGTGGAACGTATTCATTCGGGATTAAAAATAAATGTCCGTGTTCGTTTGTGTTGCTATAACAGACTTCCAAAAATTCAAAATGTCTAACAGGCCAAAATCCAGGACCAAGCTGCAGTGGTAGAGCTGAATTTGGTTTGTGTTGTCACACAGCAGGAACAGAAGGATGACAGAGCAAATTGGTTTAAGCTGCCCTGCTTCATGGAGTATATTTTGTGGATGTTTAGGATTTTTTTTCTTTTTTGCTTTAATGAATATGGGTGTTTCTGTCCCCCATGTGTGTGCTCACAGATAAGAGAAGAGAAGATCCACTCAGAATGAAGTTACAGATGGTTGTGAGCTACCTTGTTGGTGCTGGAAATCAAATCTCTATTCTCTGGATGCTATTTAATTGCTGAGCCATCTCTAACCTCATTTTATGAGTCTTGTCCTCATGAAGGAGGAAAAAGAGGAGGAGGAGGAAAAGGAAGAGGAAAAGAAGAAAAGAAGGAGAAGGAGAAAAACAGGGGAGGGGGAGGAAGAGGAAGAATAAGAAAGAGAAGGAATTGGAAGAAGAAGCAGTAGCAGTAGCAGCAGCAGCAACAACAGCAGCAGCAGCAGCAGCAACAACAGCAACAGCAGCAGCAGCAGCAGCAGCAGCAACAACAACAGCAACAGGAACACAACAGCAGCACTTGGGACCAAACCACCTTAACAAGCTCTACATCTTAACCCTGTCAAGTTGGAAACGCCTCACTTGTGCAAAGAACATAATGAAGCTGAGAGAGGAAAGCATAAATAATAACTGAGCAACCTGGGATCCCACTTAACTTGAGCACACAATACAATATACTGGATAACCTAGACTCTGACCTGTGCACAATATGCACATACACACTTCACCAAACAATGAACCTGACAATTTATTAGTACCCTAGACTCTTCAGCATCATGCTTCATGCATGTCTCCCTAGAAATAAAAGGATAAGTCCCACCCACAGCAACCATCAAAAATACCCCTTTTTTTGAACAGCTTACATTCAAACACATCATGGAACACACTCCAGAACAAAAAGTAGTGGGGCAATTTGGCCTGGACTGATTTCGAGTGCACACACAATGAAATAAACATGCCTCTGAGTGAATGGTAAGGAAAAGCCCTATCTACCATCTTATGCATATGCATAAATGAGCATGCATATGATTAAAATCCAGTGCATCATGGGAAGATCAAAGCAGAGTGAGCAAAAACTTGTGCAGTCCAACTCTGTCAATTAAAATAGAGAAGCACCTGTAACGCTCCTTAGCAACAACCAAGCGCTTACTTTGAACTTCATCAAAGGAGCCCAACAGTAACTGTGGTCCTTGGGTACCCTTACTCAGATGGCCTGCTCTCATTTCTGACAGCATATTTCTTTCTGATCTGCAGTACCCCCATTTGCTTTGAGTAAAGTACTCATGCTACTGTGAAGTCTGTGTGGACCTTTATTTTATTCTTGAATAAAATGCCAAGAACTTGGGAACACCTGGCTCAGCCCCTGACCACTGGTAACAAAGCCATAACAATAAACATGCCAGAACATAAAGGTGTCTGGTATCCAAATTACTAACCAGGAAGACCAGGCATATGGCTCTGCCATGACCACCTGATTCCTCAGAACTCTGCTGGATACCTAAGGAAACTGAATAAAATACTATTAACAGGAATTAGAGAAACAGGTCTAGGGAAAGAAAAAGACCAAAGTTCTTCTGTTTCAAATGATATGTCTTTTTCCTGACAATTGAGGACTGGAAAGTGCCAATTGTTTGTTGTTGTTGTTGTTGTTGTTTATTTTATTTTATTTTAGTTTGCTGGTCACATTTAATTTTCCAGGAAAGTTACTCAGTTCTATCTTCTGTCATAGTTTTCATTTCCTCACATATTTGTTCTTGGAATATTTCATCTCAGTTGTGTTCTCTTCCTCTCTCATAGATGTAATCACTTCTTATCTCTCCTGAGCTGTTACGAATGCTTTCTTATGCACTTTGCATTTTCTTCTGAGAAGAACTCATCTGATTTCTGAAGAGAGGAGCAGGAAACTACCCACCCCTGCCCCAATTCTTGTGCAGAATCAGCCAAGATCCTGTCCTCTTGTACATCAGGTCACCATCTGCCTTTTCCCAGGGAGCCATAAAGAAATGCCTGCTGAATGGACCAACCAGTGACTGCTGCAGTGGGGGATCCATCCCATAATCAGCCACCAAATGCAGACACTATTGCATACACCAGCAAGATATTGCTGAAAGGGCCCTGATATAGCTGTCTCGGTTGAGGCTATACCAGTGCCTGGCAAACACAGAAGTGGATGCTCACAGTCAGCTATTAGATGGAACACAGGGTTCCCAAGGGAGGAGCTAGAAGAAGTATCCAAGGAGCTGAAGGGGTCTCCAACCCTATAGGTGGAAGAACAATATGAACTAACTAGTACCCCCAGAGCTCATGTCTCTAGCTGCATATGTAGCAGAAGATGGCCTAGTCAGTCATCATTGGGAAGAGAGGCCCCTTGGTCATGCAAACTTTATATGCCCCAGTGCAGGGGAACGCCAGGGCCAAAATGTGGGAGTCGGTGGGTAGGGAAGCAGGGCAGGGAATGGGGGAGGGTTTAGGGGACCTTTGGGATAACATTTGAAATGTAAATGAAGAAAATATCTAATAAAATTTGGGGAAAAATTAAAAAAGAAATGCCTGTTGAGCCCACATTGAGCAAGAAGTGATGGAGAATACAGAGGATTCTCTCCAAACCCAGTGTGGAATCTCACTGAAGCTACTGATGAGGAATATGGGTCCCTGAAAACAGCCACTGCACCTCAGTTCCTGATTTTGTGGTAGCTATACACACGGGGAGTCTCAGTCCAGTCACTGGCTTCTTCCTTACATAATCTCAGAGAGAGGGAAGGCCACATGAAGAACTTGCAAACTTCTCTTTTCTTCACAAAGATAAGGCTAACAGAGCTGATCTCTTGGGGGTGGGGGTGGGGACTTTTGTGAGTGATCAAATCTACTCTGCTTCAAGATGGAAACGACCATTTCCAACTCAAAGGAAACAGCTGTACTACTTGAAAAGTATCCTGCATGATCAATTTTCCAGAATAAGAAGAGGTCACCTGGCTGTGTGGGGTAGAAAGGATTCTCAAAGGATAAAGAGTCTCATCTTTTCAGTTTTCCCCTGTGCCTTTTAATCAAATCCAGCTTAGGAGGGGGTCTGATATCTTCACCAAGCTACCATGTTTGCCAGAAGCTCATATTCCACCATGAGGTATTGAGCCACTCTGTCCACGCAGCACTGGCCTGTATGGACAGAGTATTAAGACTGTGAACTGACAAGAACTAAAGATGCAATTATGAGATTCTGAGATAGTATTACAGGCCATGTGAATTTCTGGAACGCTCCCAGCCAAAGCAGGAAAAGAGCCTGCTCCAAGCCCTGGGAAGTCCGCCAAGGAGAGTGTCAAGGTTAGACATCTGGATGCCTCTTGCATCCAGACAGTAAAAGAGAATATTTAAGAAATCTCAATTTACATTCTGCCCTCAAGACCAGGAAACAAGGATGAGTTGCCCTATGTAAAGAATTCACTGGCTCTCTTTAAATACAGGACAAAAGTAGATCTTCTGGACGGGACTCAGCTCTGGGCTGAGTCTATAGTCTGGACAAAGCTCAGAGAATTTTAAAATGGAGGAACTGAGCTTGGCCAAATTTTATTCAGCGACGGTTAAAGGAGGGGCTACTTTGATTACTGGGAAACACAGGAGAGGGAATATCTGAAGCTACCAAATGCTACTAAACATACACCAAGCAGAGTCTCAAAGATGATCTCTGTGCTCCCTATCACCCCACACCACTGGTACAGACACAGGTGAGTGACCTTCAGTTTTCAGTGAAAGAAGTTTCTGGACCCCAGCCAGGTAGCTCTAGCTCTCCAAAGGTAGCCTGAGTGTTTGTTTTCAGCACATCTAAAATATATCTAAAGTCCAGTTTTCTGGCTGATGAAACTCTAGCTAAGAGAATAAACAAAGCTGAACTGGTATATAAAAATCCCTGGAAATCACATAACTCAATAAAATATTTGTTTTGAAAAAAATAACACGCATTATAGTGTCTCTTTGAATATCAAAATGATCTTCAGGAAATAAGTATGCATCTGAATTATAAATCTGGAAGGAACAAGATGTCACAGAATACTTATACTATTTAGGAGTGCTGAAAACACCCCTGAGCACATACTGTGGGGTGTCTGTGAAGGAGAAACAGTNTTGGCCATCAGTGGGAAGAGAGGCCCCTTGGTTATGCAGACTTTTTATGCCCCAATACAGGGGAACGCCGGGGCCAGGGGGTGGGAGCGGGTGGGTAGGGTAGCAGGGCCGGGAGGGGGGAGGATATAGGGAACTTTCTGGATAACACTTGAAATGTAAATGAAGAAAATATCTAATAAAAGTTGAAAAAAAAAAAAATAGGCTTCTAAAAGAATGTGGCTAATACTCTATTTTTCTGTATCCATTTGGCTGTCTTGCTATCTCTCTGATAGAGTCTGAGTAGGGAACAAAAGAGATTTATATGCCTGCCTTTCAGAACAATGCACTTTGCTGACAATGGCATACCTCTTCTTTCTGTATTTACCTGTAAATAAGGTTAGGAGAGATTTTCCTTCACAGTTTATGTGGTAACAATGTCTTTAACCAGCTTACCTCTACCTGAAGCAGATTCTAACTCTAGGATGCAGATATAAGTGATTTGTTGGAGATGTACTAGCCAAAGCCAGTATAAAGTAGACATAGAATTGGGAAGAGGACAAAATAAAACATTGCAGGAAACGCCCTTGTTTAGCTTCATCCAGCAGGGAGTTCCAGAAGAAGTTCTGGAACACAGTTGCTTCATCTGGAGGAAGCAGTTCAGATCTTTCATATTTTCTTATCACTGGGTCATTGTTGTGCAATACCCAGAAAGAAGGCAAAAGGAATCTTCTAGTCACCACTAGCTGTCTATTCTGACCCCAAGTGCTCAAGCGCAACCCTCCAGAAGCTATGTGCATGGTTTCAATGGAGGGTGGATTCAAAAGAATCTCAACAGGGTGCCACAGCATCTGATCAAAGGACATTGATACCTTATCAATCTACCCTGTTATCATAAAGTTTCCTCATGCTTACATCACCGCTCCTGATTCATATCCCATCATAATCGTCTTTTGACATCACTGTTGACATTTGCTATCTGGTTGTCTGAACTTGGAGATAGTCTTCCATACTGGTACCATCCCCAGTCCTACAGCATGTATGATACAGAACACTTTTGCTATCAATCACTTTTAAAGGACACCAGAAATTATGTTGTCCATTACAAAAGTGGTAGACTCATCACAATATCTATAGATAAAAGCTTTTACTTTAACATTCTAGAAGAAGGAGAACTTGAGATCCTTGGAATTTGCTTGTAGTCTACAGATTGCTCTGTGCAGTGTATGAATTCTGTGCTTGACTGAGTGTTTGGAGACCATCCAGAGAAACTCATGAGGCTCTAATAGATTCTCTCCTGCTTAGTGTCTGTGTTGGCTCAAGCCTGGGAAGAAAACAGGACAGAAGCTAAAGAGTCTTTTCCCTAACTATCAAGAACTTCTATCACAGATGAAAAAGTCCCATCCAAGTATGTTGACTCCTGAGACACTAGACATTTTACTTCCATATGTCTCTCTACAAAAGAAAATAATGGGCTCAATTATGAGAATCAAATTATATATTTATTTTACTTATTCAAAGCCAGAAAGACAATCTTGACCTCCTTTACCTCTCTCATAAATATTACTGAAAACAAGCAATGGTTTCTGTTCCCTCTGTGTACGTTAAAATAAAGAGGATAAATCTTCAGATGAAGATGACACTTGGAACAGTGAGTTATACTAGATCTTTGCTTGAACTCTAAAATCTGCACAAGGGAAAATTTCTGGAACTAATTCTATTAAGTATACATTTTCTAAAAAACTGTGGAGCTTCTCCTAGGAGTATTCTTTGCTAAAAATTAACTCCATCCTGCTTGATGGTTTCATCTGCACAGTGACAAGCTGTAGCTGGGCAGGACCTCCATGAGGTTGCTTCATGCAGATTATAGAACCATGAGCTTCAGCCTGCCTGGTCTCTTTTCATTCTTCAAGGCTTGGTGAAATGTACCCTCTGAGGAACGCTGCCTATATTTCCCATCAGAAAAAGTATTTCCTTGCCATTATTCTTCAGATTCTCCATGGTCTTTCTTTTATACCCTGTGTATAAAATACCATATACTTACAACTTCTCTGGTGCATTTCCCACTTAGATTATTTTTAAATTCATTTGC